>ONZK01003003.1:7915-24526 GCA_900322385.1 Pharnaceum exiguum
ATTACCAAGGGAGGTCCTCCCTCTTCAATGTGGGAGGACATTCACAACACTCCCCCGCACTCGAATGCCTCTCTGCCTCTGCGGGTCTTACATATGGAACCATTCGAGTGGAAAACATATCTCGGGGGAGGGGCCCAAGAGGGACCCGCTCTTGCACCAAACGGGACTAAAAAGTCCAAAGAAATTAGGGGTATAAATGTTCCGAATTATCAAAGGGGGTGTGAATGAAGGGAAAAAAAAATGTGTAACTTATTTGAAGTTTGTACACAGTAATGATGGGTATATAGGAAAAAGTGGGTAGGGTATAATTATTTTATTGAGATCATGAAAAGATCAATCACAAAGGAAAAGTGTGACAAATTCCACCGAATTGAAACAAGCAGACACTTGATAAATTGAGATCCAACCCAAAACCAATTGGCAATGGGGTGGAGGACTCACTACACTTATAAACACCTCTAACTCTTTTCACACAACCAATGTGGGACATTTTGTGACCACAATACACACATATTATACTCAAGGGAGTCCTCCCTCTTCAATGTGGGAGGACATTTACAACAACTACTGAATTGCCAAATATCTATCTATCTATATATCTGAACTTTAGAAACTCAAAGATTGAAAGTTGAGTACTTCTAATAGCAATAATCAATTCCTTCTTTTCTTGTGTCGTTATATTTGTCCATGGTAGACATGTACGGGCCATTGGGCACTTCCAAGTTCCAAGTTGAATAAAAAATAAAATTGCAACCTAAACTTGGATAAAAAAACTACGGCTTGTGAAGTTGTATACGACCCTCTGATGTGATTAGATGGCATGAAGTGGTATCAGTTTCTAGTTCATAATCAGTTTATAGTGGAAAAGATGTGATTAGCACGATTAGTAATGCTGGACCAAAGACTACAATTAAAGCAACTGTGTATAATTGACCACCAATAATTCAGTAATTATCCAAGGTTTGACTAAACTGTGCTGTGTGTGCAAATGTGCAATGATACAAAGTTTTTCCGATCCTCGATCAAGTCCACCACATCATAAACGGACTTAAGTTTGCAATAACGAACTCTCATAGAATTCTTTCAAGGAGCTTATAAATCATTAATCAAATCTGATCTGATGATTTATATTCCTCCGTCTGTTAATCTCTCTGCTTCAAAGAGTAGTTGGCAGGGAATATGGGAGCTGAGGTACTCAGGTAGGTACGTATAAAAACTAATGCAGGAATAATCAGCTGCCTTGATCTCAAATCTTCTGAGCCAATATAAATTTAATCAACAGCGAGAGTCATGATAAATTTTAATTATGCTTTGTTGGAGTAATACTTATCGACCGGGCTTTCTGATGAGTGATGACTATATATATGATCACATGAAAAATTTCTACAAACAACAAAACCATTGTATCTAGCATACAGATCGAGTGAATAGCTAGCTCGATCTCCCATCAAATCATAAAACATCTCATTATCAAACAAGGTAGAGAAAATGGCTAATTCTACTCAAACCATGAAGAGGACCGTTGTAGTTATGTTGCTTGTGGGACTTATCCTCATGGTAAACATAGCATTTGTCCGAGCACAAGGCCTTGAGTTAAACATTGCAAGTATAGAACTACAAATTATTCTTTTCCTCGTTATTAACACTCATCACACGCAGGTACTTTATTAAGCTGACTTTTATTTTGGCGATGTAAGATTATTTCTTGTCAACAAGTCTTTGTTACAATTTTGTGAAATTGTCACTAATAACAAAAAAAAAATGGTAATTACTTATCGTATGTTAGTTTTTTTTTTTAAAAAAAATTGCTATTACTCATCAGACCCGGTGTAATCATATCCCGAATTTAAACTTTTATTGTAGAAGAGAAGATAGTTGTTAAAGTGATAGTTATTCGAAACCAAAAAAAAAGTGATAGTTATTCAATTCGATTCTCACCGCCTTTAGCTTTTCCCTTTGCACCAATAAATTAAAATAAATTATGCCAATTCTACACTATCATAGCATTCCAAGCAGTCAAGGTGCACTGTAATAATTCTTCTTTTTGTTTTTCATGTTTCAATAGAGAAGTTTTTAGGGCAACCTTAATGGTAGGTATTCATGAGTTGTAGGATGGGTTGTAAGTCAAGTTTTACCAATAATCTTGGAAAAAATTGGTAAAACTCTAAGCAAGTTGTAGAGGTATTCATATGAATTCCTCTTATTACAACTCTTATATTTAATGCATTGATTGAGATTTTGGTTCATTTTGCAATTTTTATTTTCTTTAAACTTTATCTAAAAACTAAAAACACTTTATAATAAATGTGCACAAGTTTACATGAGTTGTAGCAAAGTTGTAAGTGACTTTTACCAATAACCTTGAAGATGAGTAAAAGTTGTAAGTAAGTTGTAAGCTGATGTAGCAAGTATTGAAACCCGTAATGAGTTGTAAGCTAGGTTGCCCTTACTCCAACGTTTTAGGGTCTTAATTTGACTTATTTTAGATATTGTAGGCCTTCTTAAATTCTAATGTGCCCCTATATATTCAAAAATTCCTCTAAATGTGTATTAAAATTAAAGTATAGAAAAATTTGCATGAACCCGTTTCTTCTATGAGACTGGGTGATAAGGGTCATTTTTGAGTAGACGAGGATTTATTATTGTGTAGTCGAGAGGTCATTATTATGTAGTCGTTGTGTCATTATTTACTACCCAATCTCATATATGAAACGATTTCACCCAATTTTTTGTGTTAAAAGTTTAAAACTGGTAAATTATGTCAATGACATTGCTTGAATTTGTTTTTTAGGCTGTGTTTTGTTCGTGGGTAGTGTTACAGTTCAGTTTTTTTCAGTTCATTTCAGTTCAGTTCAGTTTTTTTCAGTTCAGTTCAGTACAGCGTTTTTCAGTTTTTTCATTTATAGTTATAAGTTTTAACTGCATTCAGTGTTTTTCAGATAAATTCACTTTTCTTCAGTTTTTTTCAGTTCAGTTCAATTTTTCAGTTTTTTTCAGTTCAGATATTCCCAGCCGACCAAAATTAACACACCCTTAAGACGTTCACGTCTCAGCCTTGTCAAGAGACTTGTTGAACGGTGAGCCGTAGATTGAGAAAGAAACCTATCGACTTCGCGTTCATATGCCATAAAAGAACTGAACTTTTGTTGTGTGCTTTCGTCTATTCTGTTTTTAGTTACGTTGTACGTATTTTATTTCGAATGATGATTCAACGAGTCTATTGTTTTCTATTGTCCTTTCGTTAGCCAATTGATGAACGTTTATTCACCAAGCTTAAAGCAATACCAAGATCGAGCACGCGTCCATGCGTGAGCCTTGTTATTATTTTCTGTGTGTTTGTACTTTGTACTGAATTATTCCATTAAGGTTGTGTTTTACAATCTCTAATTTGAAATTGAAAATAAATAAATCGAAATCATTTGTTCGGCAAACTCTATGATTTTCATTTTAAGATTTCACATTTGCGTTGAAGTGCGACGATTGGCATACAGCGAGTGTTATCTCTCCTCTCATGAAAAAAATCGCAACCTCGATCACCATTACATTAATGAGCGAACTTTAATTTGTTCGCTTAACCTATATGAAATATACTAGCTTTTGAATTATGCCTTCAACTCAGGCAGCCTATTCTCGGCTCTATTTTTATGTTGACAGATAGTCCCTTGGCAGTCTCCTTGCATTGCTTTGAGGACGAAGAAAGAAGGAAACACATTGTTTAAGTTTGATCTTTTATATGATAGTTACGTTATATTGTAAATTATAGATGTATCATTTTCTAGATCATGTTTAGCTAGTAGTGGAAAAGATGTGCTCAGCACGATTAGCAATGCTGTACCAAAGACTAAAAAGAAGCTGTGGATAAATGTCCACCAATTCACTAATTATCCAAGGCTTCAATATAATGAGAAATGTTGACTAAAGTGTGCAATGATAGATACAAAGTTTGTCTGATCCTCACAAAGTTTGTCTGATCCTCTAAATACTGAATCCACAACATCATAAAAGGCCTTTAAGTTTGCCACAAGACCATCAAGGAGTTTAAAAATCTTTCAAATAAATCTGATGTTATTTCCGTCTATTTATCTCTCTACTTCAAAAAATGTACGGAGTTGCTTTCAACAAAAAAATAAAAAAAAATGTACGGAGTTGTTGGCATGTCATATGGGAGGTTCAGGTACTAGGTAGGTAGGTACTAGGTAGGTACATATACACCTGGCAGGCTGGCAAACAGGTCAAATACTTCGCTTTTGGTTTTTGTCGTCGGTTTCGGTTGGGATTAATCTAATTTACTTATTCTAGGGTCGGGTTTTTTTTGTTCAGGTTATTTTTATGTTTTTTTTTAAAATATTTGACTTTAAATATGTATTTTGAGTACATTTATTTGAAATTTTTGGGTTGGATTCAGCCCGGTTTGGGTGAAATTCGGTGTCTGGTTGACTTTGAGTTGCAACTTCGGGACGTATTTCTAATTTTGGTTTGGGTTAATTTTGCCAAGTTTAGGTATGTACAAAAACTAATGTAGGAATAATTAGTACGAGGTTCTATCTCAAATCTTTTACAAGCATAAAAAATAGTATGAAAACGTTTTATATAAGGGGCACAATCATTAAGGACAAAAAATATTGATAAGTAAACCCCGTTATTAGTAATCACGTCTCATATATAAAACGGGTTTTTCTTATAATTATTACTAGTAGTCAACAATAAGAGCCATTACGCTTTGTTGGAGACTCATTTGGAGTAATGATTATCCACTAGGCTTTCTAAATGACTATATATATGAATATATGATCAAATGAAAATTTCTACAAAAGAACAAAATCATTTTTCCTAGCAGACAGAGTGAACAGCTAGCTCCCCCATCAAATCATAAATCATCTCAATATCAAACCCGGTAGAGAAAATGGCCAATTTGACTCAAACCATGAAGGCGATCGTTATGGTTATATTGCTTGTGGGACTTATCCTCATGGTAAACATAGCAGTGGTCCGAGCAGAAGGCGTTGGTGCAGACCAAGACTTTAAACTAAACCTTACAGTTCCAGATATAAAACTTGTAAGTATAGAAATACAAATTATGCTTTTTCCTCGTTATTTTCACACCCAGGTAATATTGAACAAAGCGGTGTAGTACAAGTATTGTTCACATTATCACCACCGTAAGGCTTCCCTATACACCAAAATATCTCAAAAATATATTATATTCTGTCAATTCTACACCATCTTAGCATCCCAAAGGAGTCAATACACTGTAATTTTTCGAAAGAGAAGTTTTTACTCAAGATTTTAGGGCCTTCATTTTAGATTTTTCACATGGATTTCTTAAATTCTAATATGCCCTATTCAAAACTTCCACTAATTGTGCATTGAAAGTGAAAACTCGTGAATTATATTAGTGACGACATTGCTTGATTTTTTTTATAGGGGGTAAGCATCGATTCCTTGGTGACCCTTGGAGCGCCGTAGATTGAGAAAGGAACCTATCGAGACTTCGTGTTGATATTCTGGATCACAAATGCCACAAAAGGACTGTATGTACGTGTGTTGTGTGCTTTCCGTCCTTCCTGTTTTCAGTTGTGTTTTATTTCGAATGATTTAACATGTCTATTGTTTTTTATTTTCGTTTTGTCAGCCAATTGATGATCGTTTGCTCATCAAACTTAAAGCAATATCGTCCATGCGTGAGTCTCGTTATTATTTACCGTGTGTTTGTACTTTATTTGTATCTTGATACTGAATTCCATTGAGGTTGTGTACTTGGGTGTTTATAATCTCTAATTTTGTAAATATATAAATACAAATTATATTTATTGTTTGGCAAATACAAATATATTGTTAAAGTTCGCCAATTGGCATACAACGAGTTAGTGAGTGTTATTTCTCCTTTCATGTCCAGAAGCGCAACCCCACTATTTCATTCATGAACGAACTTTGTTCGCTTAACCTGTATGAAATCTACTACCTTTTGAACTCTTCGTTCATTTGGATGCATGCATCATCTTGTTGGCCCGTATGACAACTAAGTAACCCTAGAGGGAGGTGAATAGGGTATTGTACTTCTTATAAAAAATAAGCTAAGTATAGAAACTTATGAAAAATATAAAGCAGTAAATTGGACAAAACACAATATTTTATCCTGATTCGGCAAAGCCTACATCCAGTCCCTCGGGGCCTATCCTCTTGGATTTTCAACTCCTTTATTAATGAAGATTAATTACAATCGCAACACTTCCTTAGTGTTCGAATACACTAGAATCAACCGCTTGATCTAACCTGCAATAATCAATCAACACAATCAAAGAAGTACCAATATACTAGTAGTTACTGTATGATTAATAAGACAAGAGAAGAATAAGGAATGCTTAGTGTATGAAAATGGTTGAGTCTCCTCCGAAAGCCTCCTTGCTAGTTACTGATTGAAAGATGTGCTGCAGCAAAGAATATTAGTAAGCGAAGTTGTATGAGTTGACAGTGTATGTCTTGGATGCCTTGTTCTCTGTTGAACTTCTGTCTATTTATATTGAGGAGGACCAATGTTCACTTTTCTTCACTTGGTTCCTCAAAATATGTCAATCAAGGATTTGCAACGTTCACCTTCCTGATGAGTAGCGAGCGTGATCACAGTGTCCTTGATTCTCACGTTTCTAACTTGACAGAGCTTTCAAGAGTCATGACTTGTTTAGGAAACAAAGATATTGTGATCTGGACTTCCATAAGACTAACAATCAATATATTTAACAGAGACAATATTATTAGGAAAGTAATGACAGTGAACAATAATAAAATATATTATAGAATTTGTTTTAAGGCTTTCGCCTGATATATAACACAAGAGATTAAGTCAACACATCTCCCTAGCTGAATTCTGAAATCGAATTTTCCGGACACAAATAAATATAATCACAATAATCAGCTGGTCAGCCTAAACAGAAAGCAAGAGAAATAGTAGTAGTGTACAATTTGAACCAAAAAGTTGTATTAAACAACAAACTACCGTTTCATGTACATGTTTATGAGAAACACAACTGAAAAACACTGTTAGACAATATGGATATCAACAAACTAGATGTTGAGCTTTCTCAATGTCATTGAAATCAGTTTATTCTCCTGATATTAGCTTAGATTTACGACTTCAATCTGCACTGGGCACATGGTAAAGCACTTCGTCGTACTGCTTGGACAAAGAGCTAGCTAAACAGAAGCTCAGATAGGCCTATGATGTCAAGATATTATTAGCATGCCCAAAGATTCACAATAATCTTGCAGCACAAACAAAAGTACAGAAATTCTGAAATTATGCCTTCAACTGGCTATTCTCGGCTTTGTTTTTGTGTCAACAGATAGTCCCCTACTCCCCTGGCACAATCTGATCTCCTTGCTTTGCGGACGACGAAAGAAGGAAATGCATTGATTAAGTTAGCTTCCATTATGTAAAACCCATGTAATAGAGGTTATTAATCAACATCTTTTTTTTACCCCATCTCATATATGAAACAGTTGTACATAAATTATCCTAATACCTTAATCAAATGTCATTGACCAAATTGACGGCTGACTACTTGTAAGCTTAGTGACGTGCATCAGTGTACTTATAGCAATTCATTAGACGTGCGCTATTGATCTTGAGGTACTATCTGAAAATCTGTTAGACCATTCTTTCATGTCTTTGTTTATCAGCGGCGGCTGAGGCGCGGTGCGAGTGGTCTGCTTGCATAGGGCCTCAGCCGCAAAAGGGCCTCCTGCACAAAAAATCAGAAATTTCGACGCTTTAAAGCGTCGATAAAAAAGTGTCGAAAACATGTATTTTGATATTTTTCAGCGTCGTAACAGCATTTGACGCTTTCTAGCGTCCAATCTTTAGCGTCATAAAGTGTAAATCAGTAACATTGACGTCGAAATTTTGACGCTTTTTATCGTGGAAAACTGTGTATTGTCGCCTTTTAGCGTCGAAATTGATAATTAAGGGTCAAGTTTAGGGCCCCAATTGTTTTTTGCGTGTAAACTTTAGGGTCTCAATTTGCCTTACCGCATAGGGCCTACACTTGGTATAAGCCGTCCCTGTTGTTTATCTCCAAGCACTCCAGCTCTCCCTCGTCTGGACAAATAGTCGCCAACTTGGAACTGTATTATCCATAATATATATAGGTAAAGATATACGCCTATAGGACTATATATACATCAAGAGTGGAAGTGTGGATTATACAATTATGGTTCATTTCAGTTTCATGAACAAGTCTTTGAGAAACACAGCTGAAGAATAGTGTTGGAAGGTATGGATATCAAGTTACCAACAAACTAAATGTCGAAAAACATGAACTTCAATCTTTCTGTTGAGTTATAATCTTCTCAGCCTCAAGCTTTTTCAAAGTTTTTGAACTCAGCTTAACACCACTTGTTTCTCCAGCTATTAGATTTACAACTTCAATCTGCACTGATGAGCACAGATGGTAACACACAGTCTTATTACTTGGTCATCAAAAAGCTCAACAGAAGCTCATATAGGCATACATTACTGTCAAGATGAATTTTAGCATGCCCAAGATAGTATTGACAGATAGTACACCTTCAACTCAGGCAGCCCTTTTTCGACTCTCTTTGTATTGACAGATAGTCCCCCTGGCACAGTCTCCTTGCTTTGCAAAAGAAGAAACAAGGAAATGCAGTAATTAAGATCCAATCGGTAAAAAAACAACAATAACAACCACCCAGCATAACTCCATCTTGGATGGGGTACTGAGGAGGTCTGTTGTACGCAGTCTTACCCCGAAAATTGGGAGACTGTTTTCAGAAAGACCCACATATGTAAAACCTTTACAGTGAAGGAGACTGTTGATGGAAGTGTTCTATACAAGTGTATGTATTTATTAGGTACTAATATGGAACACTATAATTGTACAAATGAGACATATAGTTTAATGAGCTAAGTGACTAACATATCTTGCTAAAGGTCACTATTGTCACGGGTTAATTATTTAATCCAACTTAGTCCATTAAATCCTATTGGGTCACACATGTGCAGATCATATACTGATAAGTATTAAATTGGGCTTTTGGGAAAACCTTATAATACTTGGACTAGAGAATTGTGGACTGTGTGGATGGACCACACAGGCCCACAGAGGGACAAGGCAAGTCGGCCAAAACAAGTGAGAAAGGAAGTAGTATGACCTCTTTCCTTTTGGGCACTTCACGTGTAAAGTGAGAAAGGAAAAGAAACTTTTCTTTTTCCTTTCTTTCTTTATTACTAGTATATAAATATATCTGATATATTGTACTAGGGTTAATTGAGTTAGACTACACAAAAGACTGCACAAGAGGCTGAAAGGTAACCCTTTCCTCTTGCACAGTTTCGGCCACCCCTACCCACTCTGTCTCTCTAGCTTCCTTCCTTGTTCGTGCAAGTACCCGGTTCAAGGAAGATCAGTGCTCCCAGTACGTGTGGACTACATTAGAGGGATTGCATCTGCGGTTCTGTCTCCCTAAGTGATCAAGCACGCTCCAAGAGATATGTTGATCTAAACCCCCTTTTGACTTGTTATAATATGGCTTTTATCTGAATCCTGGTTATGTTCTTGATGTTTATTATAATTGATAATATGCTTCCGCTGCTTAATTC
The DNA here is from genome assembly GCA_900322385.1 of Pharnaceum exiguum. Taxonomy (NCBI): domain Eukaryota; kingdom Viridiplantae; phylum Streptophyta; class Magnoliopsida; order Caryophyllales; family Molluginaceae; genus Pharnaceum; species Pharnaceum exiguum. Next base: position 17,532 of record ONZK01003003.1, read on the forward strand.
ATTAATAAGATTAATAGACTTAGATTTAGAACCCTACAACTGTTTCCAAAATAATCCATCGAAAACCTTTATAAAAACTTCTTTGCCCTTCCAATTGGTAAAACCTTTCCACAAATTCGAAACTTTTAAGTTACCTCTCATACCTAACTACTATAGCCTCCAAATCTTCATCAATAGTCGAAGGACCATAAGGGTCTGTAAATCGGCTCTAGTTGCACACAGACTTCCGGTTTGATAAACTGCAAAAACATGGATAGTTATAAAAGAAACAAAATTTCTAGTAAAGAGAACAGTATTGAAGATGGAATGCATCACACTGAGGCTCTAAAATTATATTTCCATGGTTGAATTTGTATCGAATTCACACATCATCAACAATCATTGTAACATATCGTGAGTCGTGACAGCCACATCCAGCAATTGAAGCTGAGACAACATAGTTTCCAGGCCGACTTCCATGGAGTACTAGCATATCAATGTTAGATATTAGGCTCTTAAGTTATTGGTTAGAGGGAATTGATTGTAATGAGATATGATTAATTAATAATTATTACTTAATTTGATTAATTAATATTGTATTAATTTGATGGTATTTGTGGATAAGAATGGGTGAAACATCACCATTGCGAAGCATCACTATTGGGTGAACCATCACCATAGGGAACCATCATCATTGGGCGAACCATCACCATTCTACAAACTCTATAAGTAGAGACCTTGTCAATAATTGCCATCATTTGGAAGATTAAATCTCTTTCTTCTCCCTTTGTTCACTTGGTTCATAGAGAGAATTCGTAGAATGCTACTATTTGAATTCTAAGTTTAGGGCAATCCTAGGGGTGAATTATCTTGAACCCATATCATACTATTTTATAGTGGGGGCTAATATTACCTTAAGGACATTAAGGACATCGATTAATTCGTGTCCCTAAATTCATTATAGTTATCCCCGCAGTATTTCTAACAATCAACATATATTTGGTATGAAATTGTCCCAAGTCAAAATTGTACGTGAAACATTAATAAAGATAATATCTACAAGCTACAATAGAATTGAAACGTACCTTGATCTAATCTTCCACATTTTGCATCCGCTTCTCAATAGGCTCTCTCAATTCCGCATACTATGGTACAACAAAAACAAGTCAACAACAGTAAGATCTACATACTAACGTACCAGAAATGAAAAAAAAGGAAATAATAGCTTAGAAAGACACAACCACAACAACAACAACAACAACAACAACAACAACAACAATCGAGTGTATCTCCATTAGATGGGGGTGCTCGGGGTTGGGATGTACGCAACCATACCCCTGTTTAAGAAAACAGAGAGGTTGTTTCCGAGATTGACCCATTGCTGTATTGAAGTACTCACTTCCAACAACTTCACCAAAATAAGAAGTGCTGGAAGGTTTTCATAGCCATTTTGCTATAGTCCATAATCATCTAAAGTTGAAAGATATAAGATAAATCTTTCAACTTTATAGGTCCTGGACCTAGCTTAGAAAGACACACAAGCAATTAAAAGATTTAAGCTTCGCGTTTATATCCCCTAATTTTTCAGTTTAGTTCAGCTCAACTCTACTGCAGCCATTAATTACAACTAACTTCACAATGACATTTTTTTGTAATTACTAATGCCTCATTAGGACACTTTGTAATTTTGCCCTCATATTTGGAGTGCTAAAAACCTATGACAAAGCCAACATGAAGAAAAATTGGAACCTGAGAGAGTAGTAGTATATAATGTTTCTTTTTTGCTGTGTTTAGCACGATTAGCAATGATAATTGTCCACCAAGTCACTAACGATCATAGGTTTCAATAAAATCAGAATTGTGGTTTGATTATTTAAATATGGTGGTGCCTTGTGTCCCACATTGCTCATTTGTAGTGGCCTTTAGATGTATATAAGTAAGTGAGTGCCCTCCACTCATTGCCAATTGGTTTTGAGTTGGATCCTAACAAGCTTATATCACCTCACATTGGGCCCAAATTTAACAGATTAAACTTTGCAATGATACAAACTTTGCAAGGGAATAACCTCTCTATTTTCTTAAAAATGAGTAAGGTCCGAGCACCCCCATTAAATAGGGAATTACCCTTGATTGTTGTTTTTGTTGATGAATGATACAAATTTTTCCCTCTAAGATCGAGTCCACAACTTCATAAAGGACCTTATAATTAGCTCGTGTTTGCCATCATCCCCATTGATATGAAGACCCACACGAGGGGTGTCCCGTAATTTTACTGGGCCCTGTTCATAAATCGATTTTGGGGCCCTATACTCATAAAAAAATCTCATTAAGAAATAAGAATGTCATTTATGAGCTACTGTCGCTTTATTACGAAATTAGGAACAACCAGTCAACTACTACATTGAGATGTGAAAATATGAAAAATAAATTGAGGAACTTTTTTTGCAGCGAAAATTAAATTTAGAAGTTAAGAAAGTTAAAGAGAAAATAAAATTTGCCATAATCAAAGGAATTAATTGTAATGATAAATAGATATTTCATAAGGGAAAGATACTGTACTGTAGAGATTTGGGTTCAGTTTCCCAAATGAAGCTTGGGTATTTGCTCCCCGTGAAGTCTTGATTGCAGGTAGGTTTGTGTGGCATTACTTTTCCTTTTTTTATTGGGCTTAAAGCATGTAAATTTTAAAATTTTGGGGCCCTTTTTATTTTAGAGGCCATGTTCAATTGAACAATGTGCACCTACTAAATGACGCCACTACTCACTAAGTCAATGAGTTCAGATAATCTTTTTAAAAGACCCCCGATGATCTTCCTCTCGATCTCTATCCTTCAAACAAATAATGCAGGAATAGCTGGCTTGATCTCAAATCTTTAGAGGCAATAATAAAATGTCAATTGTGAGAGCCAAGATGCATGTAATTTAATGCTTGGCAACAACAATTAACTACAGTTTCTCCTATAAATATCACGCATATTCACATGAACTCAATACCGACAACATAACTCTTAAATTGTAGCTAGTGTACTGGATGGATAGCTAGCTCGATCTCCCATCAAATTTTACATTATTATCATATCAATCAAAAAACATAAAATGGCTAAGACTACTCAAAACACGAAGACGACCTTTTTGGTAATGTTGCTTGTGGGACTTATCCTTGTGATAAACATAGCATATGTCCGAGGAGACGGCGACGCCGCTGTCAGTGTGCTACGAGGGCTACAAAATGTAAGTAAATTATCCTTTTTCTCTTATCCTCATTACACCTGTATTCTTATATTCTTTCTTTTAGGATGAAAGTTAAATTAACCAAAATTAATTGAACGGAGTGATTCAAATTCGTGATGCTAATGAATAGTATGGAATAGTTTCTGGTCATTCTTCAAGAGGATAGATTAGGAGTTTGTCCGTTATAGTGTTTTTGGCTGACTTATTTCATGTATGTTCATCCTTGGCAATCTGTATGTATCATGTATGCAGTATGTAACTATGTACTACTCCTATGTACCCATTCGGCCTACTTTTCCCTATGGGCTATGGGTCTGTTTTAGATTATGTCATTGTCATAAGGGTGGGGATCTATTTATTTGAGGGATTTATTTTATTATTTTTTTCATTTGATGATTCTGAAAATTTGTACTAATTGGAATTTTGAAACTCTTGAATAATATTGGTGACATCGCTTAATTTTAAATTTAGCTTTTGGCCAAGGCTGAAGAAAAACTCGAAGAGGGAATAAGAAAGTTCAGCTCAAACGGGGCAGTCTAGAACTTCGAACCATGATTGACGGTGGTCACCTATCGACTTGGCGTTCATAATTTCATATTCGTCAAACGGTAAACCGATCCGAATGTTGTGTGCTTTTAATTTCTGTTTTCAAATGTGGTTTATTTCAAATATTTTGAACCGTGTCTATTGTTTTTGATTTTCCTTTTGTCAGCGAATAACGTTTGTTCACCAAATCTTAAAGCAATACCAAGATCGAGCACGCGTCCATGCGTGAGCCTCGTTATTATTTTCCGTGTGTTTGTACTTTGTTCAGAATTCCAATGTGGTTGTGTTCACAATCTCTAATTTGCAATTGTGAATTTTATGAATCCAAATGTGGTTGTGTTAGGCAAACGTTATGATTTGCATTTCTGAGATTTCAAATCAGCGTTTGAAAGTTCCACATTTGGCATACGTACAACGAGTCAGTAGTGTCATCTCGCCTCTCATGACCAGAAGCGCAACCTCACCATTTCATTCATTTTGTTCTCTTAACCTGTATGAAAATCTACTACCTTCTTAACCCTTCATTCATCCAATTTTCTGGACACAAATGTAGTCAATGGTCACTATCCAGCCTAAATGAAAGCAAGAGACATGGTACGTTTTGTACAGTTTGGAAAAAGTTCTTTAAACAGCAAACAACATCAGCGCAGCGGTACATCGACAAGAACTTAAAAATTTATAAAAAAGGAAAATATATATACACCAAGAGTTGAAGCGTGGATTCTGGTACATTTCAGCTTGATGAACAAGTTTTTGACAAACACAGTGGGACAATGTAGATCTCAACCAAGTAGATGTTGGCAAACGTGAATGTCAATCTAGCTGCTGAGTTTTAATCTTCTCAGCTTCAAGCTTTCTCAATGTAGTTGAACTCAGCTTATCACCACTTGTTTCTCCTGATATTAGATTTACAACTTCAATCTGCACTGAGCACAAATGGTAACACACAGTCTTATTGCTCGGTCATCAAAAATCTCAACAAAAGCTCATATAGGCATACATTAATGTCAAAATGAATTTTGGCATGCCCAAAAGATTTGTAATTTTTCAGTACCAACGAAAGTACAGAAAATGCACCTTCAACTCAGGCAGCCCCTTTTCGGCTCTCTTTGCGTTGACAGATAGTCCCCCTGGCAAAGTCTCTTTGCTTTGCAGAAGAAGAAAGAAGGGAATGCAGTGATTAAGTTCCAATTGGTAAACCTTTCCACAAATTCGAAACTTCCAAGTTACCTCACATACCTAACTACTATAGCCTCCAAATCTTCATCAATAATCGAAGGACCATATGGGTCTGTAATAGGCTCCACTTGCACTTCCGGTTTGATAGACTGCAAATAGATGGATAGTGATATAGCAACAAACTTTCTTTAATAAAGAGAACAATATTGAAGATGAAATGCATCACACTGAGGGTCTAAAATTACATTTCAGTGGTTGAATTTGTATCCAATTCACACATCAACAATTATTGCAACATATCGACATATCGTGAGTCGTGACAGCCACATCCAGTAATTGAAGCTGAGACAACATAGTTTCCAGGCCGGCTTCTATGGTGTAGTAGCATATCAGCAAATATTTGGTATGAGATTGTCCCAAGTCAAAATTGTGAAACACTAATACAGAATTACAGATAATGTCTACAAGCTACATTAGAGTTGAAACTTGAAACATACCTTGATGTAAACCTCCACATTTTGCATCCTCTTCTCAATAGGCTCTATCAATTCCGCATACTATGGTACAACAAAAACATGTCAACATACTAGCGTAACAGTTTTTTTTTTTTAAAAAAAGAAAGAAAATAACAACTTAGAAAGACACAAAACCAATGCTTTCTGAAAGAAAAACGGTTTTCAACTGATAATGTAAATTACCTCTAATAAAAATTTCTGTGCACTGAATATTAATAGTGGATGATTGATAAGTAGCTCTCGTCAAAAATACAATGTTTGGCATCATTCTAAGAGTACGTAGTTTGACATTACAGCCATTGTGTTCATTTTAAGTGAATAATAGAGAAAAAACAGGCCCTAGTAAACTAGATATTTTAGCTTGTTGATACTAACACGCGTGAGAAAAAATAGATAGCAGGAAAAGCTCAAAATAGTCTTTCACATAGAGTTTCAATGGCACACGTTCGCCACTGCAGCTAAACTATCTTAAACAAACTGAAGCCTTCTGAACATGTACGAATTTATATCTCAGTACTATGTCTGCAGGGTTTCAGTAGCTAACCATCAGCTAACTGTGCATACAAGTATACAACATTTGTTCTACAGCTAAATCCATATAAGTTTCTAGACTTTTGGATTTATGAACTTAGTCGATCCAGTCCTGCTTCATGCATCCATTTTTTTTTCTTTTTGAGAGCTAATGGTTTTAAAGTTTGAACTAATGATCATAATCAAATTGTGTAGACAAAGAGACCTTCACAAAATTTCAGTTCGACTTGCAATTTCAATTAGGAGGAGAAACAAGGAATCCAACTAATTATAAAGAAAACAAAAACACTATGAACACAGCATGGGGAAGAACATGTGATGGACAACAGCCTTAATATCACATACAGGATTTTACATCTGACGGGCAATTCTGGGATAAGGTGACACAACTCCAACCATTATTACATGGAAACAAAATTCATTAAGCGCAGAGTGCAGACTAATAAGTAAAGAACTTCAACAAAGCTGAAGAATAATAATACTATTACAGACATAGATAGATCACCTGTTTGTTGGCCAACATAGGTCCATCACATACCCCAACCACAAGACGGATTTTAGCAAGATTGACTGCAGCCTGGCAACAAATTCTCCATCAGCAGACAGCTAAAGAAAGTTAATTTTGGTCAGTGTCATCATTACCAAAGAAAAGATATGATTTCTCCATTATTTCCAGAGAAGCACATATCTCTAAATGTGCGTCGCACTGTAACAGATTTATCGGAAATTGGACTCTGTTAGTACCGCATTTCTGGACGACACTTATTTCCTAGTCCGCTGGTCTGCCCGTCAGGATTGTAGATGACAAGACGACAAGCAGCGTTGATACTGTCACGAGCAAAGAAAGATATTATTCCGTGAGATCTTTATGGAGCTTTGACCGAGTCTGAAGTGACCAACGGTTCTTAGAAGACTGCTGAACGAGTCTCCCTACATAATAGGAGATGAGAGTAGCAAACAAACGTGGGAGCAAAATAAGAACGTTGAAGATTCCCCTAACAAAGTGGAGGTTCC
>ONZK01003003.1:24891-59759 GCA_900322385.1 Pharnaceum exiguum
TACTCCTATAAAAGGAGATTGAAGACAGAAGAACAGGACAGACAACACAAGCCACACTCAACTCTCACTTCAACTACCACAACAATACTTCAACTACTTCTCTCTCCTTTCCCAGCATTGTCATCCAGTATTATATTGTCTTGCTGAGCATTATCACTTAGGCTCCAGGCCGACCACCATTGTAAACACAACGTAAACACATAGTGAAGTCTTTCCCAGTTGGTGGCAGCATCCAACCGAGGTTTTCTTCCCATTTAAAGGGTTTCCTCGTACAAAGTCCTTGTGTCCTTTACTTTGCTTTACATTCATTTCCTGTTTTGCACACTACATTCAGTCACACTAGCACTAAGCAGCCTAAGTAGTGAAGACGATCTAGTGGTTTAGGATAGTTAATCCACGTATTCTCCCTGAGTTCCAGATCGGTCAGATTTGGCTAAAACAGACTCCACACAAATTTACCATATGAGGTGCTTCAGCAAGAGTAAACTAAGCACCTCTCTTTCAGTCAAATATTGAGACTATGTAAAAACCACTACCGGAATATATATAATAGAGCAATAAAAATCGAAGTGCATTGATGGACATGAAATTACAATTTCATAAGTGATCCCAAATCTTATTTTTTAGGATAATTTTGGCAATATCCACGAAGAGGGATAAACAACAATCGAACGGTGAGTGGACAGAAAAGGCACATTTATCAAATAGGTTTCCCCAGACAATTGCCAAGGCAACTTAATTTTCTTTTTCTTCAACAGGAAAAAAAGAGGTTCTACTATTGCCTGTATTAAGTGCTCATTGGTATACTGCAAAACATAGAAAAGGAGAGGGGTAAAGAGAGTGTTACATTCTGACCTTAAGAAAGAGACGGTGACCATTATGCAACCGATCAAAAGTGCCATGTATAATAAGAATCGGGAGCAGAGAGTGTGAAACCTTCAATGCCTGTAAGGGCCATGTATAATATGTTTTGGGGAGATGCGTCGCAGTAATAAATGCCTAATAAATGAATACACGCACCAAGGCGAAACGAATAAGGAAAATCCAGTACAAAATTTACATCTACAAAAGCTAACAACTTTGCTTCAAACAATCAGCATCTAGTCTGTTCCACTTGTCCACCCATGAGACACATTGGATTTGGAAATGAAAAAAAACTTGTATTGGACATCTTGAAACACCAAAAGCAACACAGAAACTGAACTAACCTAATCTGCTCAGGTACTTAGGTGGCTACTCCCTGAGTGGCCTTTAATTATTAATGAGTATCCAGAACTCGCAGTCATTTCTGAGTCAGCATCTTCATATGTCACCAGAAATAGGTACTTAGGTAGTTACTCCCTCTGGGTGGCCTTTTATTCGCAAGGAAACCCTTTCAATTCCCTATTGTGCTTCTAATTTGCTCATGAAAAAATAATAATTAAAAGTCCTCGTGAAGCCCACAAATCTATTGTTCAGATACATACCATCTCTAGTTCACAGGGTTAAAGCTGGAAACATCATCAAATGATTATATTGAGTTGTCGACATTGCGACATGCCAAAGCACAAATTCTCAGATCTACAAAGACAAACTATTTCTGGTTTATGCATTCTGCATAGCATTCGATAGCAGCCTAACAAGTACAAATGACTCATCCACATTGAGCAGAATTAAACCTAGTGTAATCCCCCCATTCTGGTCAAGGCGTTCGCTACCCTAAACGCATTGATGCATAAAAGTATTGACTTCCGGCAACTTTACTAAAAGTTTCAATACAACTTGCACATGCACTCACTTGTAGATTCATCCCTTTATCTTAATTTAGAAGACTCAAGCTCCACGCTTACATCCGTAGCTTTCAGCTTAGTTCACTCAGTTCAATTCAGCTCAGCTCAATCGGGTTTCGTGAGAATTTAATTCAGTTCGGTCTAATTCCTAAAGAACATCGCTTTATTCCAATATAAGGCAAGAGAAAGAAAGAAACTTTCCCAACAAGAGTATCCAACACTACAAGCCTATACAACTTACAGCACTTGAGTTGATCATGCAACATATAGTTGTTAATTAGTTAGACTGCAATAAAATTAATTGATCACAATTATGGCGGGTGATGAAATTAATTTATACTGTAATTTAAAATTTTCAATTCATAGCTACCTATTATAGTGTTTGTTTTTTGTTGTGTTTAGTACGATTAGCAATATAATGCTGGACCATAAGATGACAACGGTGCTTGGATAATTGTCCACCAACTCACCAACGAATAAGGGTGTCTTATGTTTGGCCGTAAGGATTTGAATTAAACTGAAAAAAATCTGGAAGTAATGTGAGTTGAGGGTGTGTTTTGATCGACTTGAAAGATTTGAATTGAAACTGAAAAAAACTGAATTATCTGAAAAACACTAAATGCAGTTATAAATTATAACTATAAATGAAAACACAGAAAAATCCTGAACTAAACTGAACTGAAAAAAACTAAACTGTAATACTAACGACGAACAAAACACAGCCTAAACTGAAAAAAAATATAACACTAAAGACGAAAAAAAACACACCTAAATATTAAATAATGATCGTAGTTTCAATAAATAAATTCACATATGTGATTTGACTAAAATGGTAATAATACAAATTTTGTCCGAGTCCACAACTTCATAAAAGACCTTAGGGCATGTGCAATGGAAGCAAGTTTGGTATGTTGCTTCCATGTGCCACATAAACTAAAGCACCCTCATAGCTATTTTTGGGTTTTCTCTACAATGGAAAGCAGCTTCATTATGTTACCGTTTGTTTTTCTGCCTCAATATTATACAGCTAAATGTGGACCACTTTTTGGTGCCTTCTTTATGTTCCAAGCAGTCTGCCTTGGCAAGCAGTTTGCCAAGGAGAATTATTAGCTTGTGTTTGCCATCATTCCCGGGAAACCCTCAAGCCAATGAATTCAGAAATTCTTTAAAAATATCCGTTGACATTCCTCTTGTCGATTACTCGTTTGTCTCTCTCCTTCAAACAAGTAGTTAGCACGTCACGTCGGATTGGCAAGTTTAAAACTAATGCTAGAATAATTAGCTGGCTTGATCTCATATCTTTTGAGGCAATAATAAGATGTCAATTTGAGAGCCATGATGCTTTGTAATGATTTCTAACATTTTCAGATGACCTATATATATTACTCATACGGCATATTCACATGGAACTCCCTACCAACAACGTAACATACTTATAAATTGCAGCAAGTACTATACAGAGTGAATATACTAGCTCGATCTCCCATCAAATTTGGTTATAGTAGAGAAAATGGCTAAGAATACTCAAAACATGAAGACGACCTTTTTGGTTATGTTTCTTGTGGGACTTATCCTGACGATAAACATAGCATTTGTCCGAGGAGACGGCGCTGTCGGTACCACTGTTGGCGCAGTTTTAGAATATGTAAGTATCGAACTAAAGATTATACCTTTTCTCTAATCCTTATCACACCTTGTTTTCTTGTCTGTAATTAGACTATTGCTTGTAGTCTTGTACTCTTTTCGTTCTGTTTGGATGAAAGTCTAATCTCTCAAATTAACCAAAATAAATTAAGGGAAGTAATTTCGTAATATAAACGTACACGATACATCAGACTCCCTCAAGACCCTATCTAAGATGTGATTAAATGAGTTGTTGTTGTAAAAGTAGTGATTAAATAAAATTAGTGGTATAAGGGGAGAAGATATTCGGCCTACTTTTCAATTTATTGATGCTAAGTGTTTTTGACTAACTTAATTTCATGTCTGTTCGTCATTGGCAATTTGTATGTATGAGCCCATTCGTCCTTGCAATTTGTATATATGTCACAACTCAGAAGGGTGGGGATCTATTTATTTGAGGGATTTTATTTTGTATTTTTGCATTTGAAATTTTTTCAGAATTTGTACTAATTGTAATTTTGAAACTCTTGAATAATATTACTGACATCGCTTAATTTGATCTTTAATTAGCTGTCCGCCGAAGTTCTAGATATAACGGGCCATGATTGACGGTGGTCACCTATCGACTTGGCGTTCATATGCGTCTTTTAGGATCACAAATGCCATAACAGGACCGAACTTGCTGTGCCTGTCAGCTTGGGTGTTTCAGTAAACCAATCCCGAGTGTTGTGTGCTTTCTGTCCTTAATTTCTGTTTCAAATCTGCATTATTTCGAATTATTCAACGTGTCAATTGTTTTTGATTTCCGTGTGATTGTACTTTGTAATGATTTCCATTGTGGTTGTATTCACTGTCTCAAATAATGAATTTTTATAAATCCAAATGTATAGTTTGGCAAACATTATGATTTGCCATTTCTGAGATTTCAAATCACCGCTAACGTTCGACAATTGGCATACCTACTAAAGTACAGCGAGTAGGCCAAGTGCCTACGAAGTTGAAAATTATCTTAATCTTTAAGATTTAGGTGATTATGAAATATAACAAAATGACCATAAAAACAGTCCATACTTCAATGCAGTAATTGGTCAATCTCGAAAACAACCTCTATTTCTTAAATATGGGTAAGGGGTTGTACTAACGTATAACGAGTCAGTGAATGTTCCTCTCATGACCAGAGCGCAACCTCACCATTTCATTCATTTTGTTCGCTTAAGCTATATGAAATCTACTACCCTCTTAACTCTTCATTCATTCGGAACAATGCTTCTCCCTAGCAGAACTCTGAAGTCCAATTTTCCGGACACAAATGTCATCACAATAAATAACTACTCGTAGTCGATACTCACTAGCCAGCCTAAATGAAAGCATGAGATATGGTAACCTTTGTACAGTTTGAACAAAGTACCTTAAACAGCAAACAACGTCAGCGGTACATCGACAAGAACTTCTGGTAGTAAAGATATACGCCTCTAGGAATATTTACACCTCCATCAAAAATATACGGTATAAAAAAGGAACATATATACACCAAGAGTGGAAGTGTGGATTATGGTAAATCTCAACAAAGTAGATGTTGGCAAACGTGAAGTTCAATCTAGCTGCTGAGTTTTAATCTTCTCAGCTTCAAGCTTTCTCAATGTAGTTGAACTCAACTTATCACCACTCGTCTCTCCTGATATTAGATTTACAACTTCAATCTGCACTGAGCACAGATAAAGCACTTAGTCTTATTACACGGACAAAGAGCTCAACAGAAGCTCAGATAGGCGTACAATGTCAAGATGAATTTTAGCATGCCCTTGGGATTCGTAATAATATGTCAGCTCAACAGAAGTACAGAAAATACACCTTTAACTCAGGCAGCCCTTTTTCTGCTCTCTTTGCATTGACAGATAGTCCCCCTGGCACAGTCTCCTTGCTTTGCAGAAGAAAAAAAAGAGGAAATGCAGTGATTAAGTTCCAATTGGTAAAACCTGCTGCCCACAAATTCGAAACCTCTAAGTTACTTCACATACCTAACTACTATAGCCTCCAAATCTTCATCGATAATTGAAGGACCATAAGGGTCTGTTATAGGCTCCACTTGCACACAGACTTCCGGTTTGATAGACTGCAAAAACATGGATAGTGATATAGAAACAAACTTTCTTTAACAGAGAGAACCGTATTGAAGATGAAATGCATTTCAGTAGTTGAATTTGTATCCAATTCACAGATCAACAATCATTGCAACATATCGTGAGTCGTGACAGCCACATCCAGCAATTGAAGCTTAGTTTCCAGGCCGGCTTCCATGGTGCAGTAGCATATCAGCATATATATGGTATGAGATTGTCCCAAGTCAAAATTGTGAAACACTGATACAGATAATATCTACAAGCCACTTTGGAGTTGAAGCATACCTTGATGTAATCTTCCACATTTCGCATCCGCTTCTCAATAGGCTCTATCAATTCCGCATACTATGGTACAACAAAAACATGTCAACAACACCATACCCTTACTCCCAATAAATTCTACATACTAGTGTAACAGAAATTTAAAAAAATGACACAAGACCAATGCTTTCTGAAAGTGAAAGGGAATATTTCAACTGATCACCTAACTGAGTAGAATGCTGATAATTTAATTTACCTTTAATTGAATATATTAAGAGTACTTTGACATTACAGCCACAATTTGGTCACTTTAAGTGGATAATAGCGTAAAGCCCTCGTAAACTAGATGTTTTAGCTTTTTGATACTAACACCACGAGAAGAAAAAAAAGAGCAGGAAAAGCTCAAAGTAGTCTTTGACATAACAGTTTCAATGGCACACAGTTCGCCACTGCGGCTAGGCATTATCTTAAACAAACTGAAGCCTTCTGAACACATACGAATTTATTCTCAGTACTATATCTGCAGGGTTTCAGTAGCTAACCATCAGCTAAACCAGCATACAACATTTGTTCTACGGCTAAATCCACATACGTTTCCAGACTTTTGGAATTATGAAAACTCAGTCGATCCTGTCCTGCTTCATGCATCCCCCCTCCCCCACTCCCTTTTTTTAAGGCTCAAGCTATTAAAGTTTGAACTGCTGATCATAATCAAATGCTATTAAATTTCAGTTTGATTTGCAATTTCAATTAGGGAGGTGAAACATGGAATCCAATAAAGAAAAGAAACACACTATCAACACAGCATGGGGAAGAACACGTGATGGACAACAGCCTTAATATCAGATACAGGATTTTACATATGATGGAGGATTCTGGGATAGCATGACACAACTCCAACCATTAGTACAAGGAAACAAAATTCGTTCAGCGCAGAGTGCAGACTAATAAGAAAGAGAATTTCAACAAAGCTGAAAGAAAAATAATACAAATACACACATAGATAGTTCACCTGTTTGTTGGCTAACATAGGTCCATCACATACCCCAACCACAAGACGGATTTTAGCAAGATTGGCTGCAGCCTGGCAAAAAATTCTCCATCAGCAGACAGCTTAAGAAAGTTAATTTTGGTCAGCTTCATCATTACCAAAGAGAACATACGATTTCTCCATTATTTCCAGAGAAGCACATATCTCAAAACTTGCGACGCACTGTAACACATTTATCGGAAATTGGTTTCACACAGTTTTACCAGATGACGAGCTTCATCAAGTGTAAACTAAACATCTCTTTCTCTCAGTCAAATATTCAGACTATATATAACAAAACTTTACGGGAACATATATAATAGAGCATTAACAATTAAGTCCGTTGATGGACTTGAAATAACAATTTCATAAGTGATCTCATGTTTTATTTTTAAGGATAATTTTGGCAATAATCGCGAAGAGGGATAAACAAAAACCGAACGATGAGTGAACAGAAAAGGTACTTTGATCAAAGAGGTTTACCCAGAAAATTGCCAAATGCCAAGGCCATTTAATTTATCTATTTCTCCAACAGGAAATCAAAGTTGTACTATTGCCTGTATCAAGTGCTCATCGGTATACAGTAAAACATAGAAAAGGAGGAGAGGGATAAGTAGAGTGTCAAATTCTGACCTTAAGAAAGAGACGGTGACCATTATGCAAGCGATCAAAAGTGCCACCAAGAACGACCGAATGATAAGAATTGGGAGCAGAGAGTGTGAAACCTTCTCTGCCGCCAGTAAGGGCCATCTATAATTTGTTTTGGCCGCAATGATAAATGCCTAAATCGATAAAAGCACCAAGGCGAAATGAATAAGGAAAATGCAATACAATATTTCACACATCTGCAAAAGCCAACAACTTTGCTTCAAACAATCAGCATCTAGTCTGTACCACTTGCCCACCCATGAGACACATTGGATTTGGAAATGGAAAAAAAAAAACTTGTACTGGATATCTTGAAACCAAAAGCAAAAAAGAAACTGAACCAACCAATCTGCTCAGGAACTTAGGATTCTACTCCCTGAATGGCCTTTAATTATTAATAAGTATCCAGTACTCACAGTCATTTCTGTGTCAGCATCTTCATATTTCACCAGAAATAGGTACTTAGGTAGTTAGTCCCTCTGGATGGCCTTTCATTCGCAAGGTAACCCTTTCAATTCCCTATTGTGCTTCTAATTTGCTCATGAAAAAATAATAATTAAAAGTCCTCCTCGTGAAGCACACAGGTCTATTTGCTACCCGGAACGCATTGCTGCATAAAAGTATTGACATCCCGCAACTTCACTAAAAGCCACAAGTAATATCCGAACACAAATCTTTTGAGCATAGTTTGCAGTCACTTGCACTGTTGCACACCATATCTATTAAGTGGGATTACAATTTAAGTTCAACCTTTTATCTTAATTTAGAAGATTTAAGCTCCACGCTTATATCAGTTCAATTCAGCTCAATCCGGTTTCGTGAGAATTTAATCCAGTTCAATTCAGTTTGTTCCTAAAGAACATAGCTTTATTCCAATATAATGCAAGAGAAAGAAACAAACTTTCCCAACCAAGAGTATCCAACACTACAACTAGCCTACAACTTACAGCACTTGAGTTGATCATGCAACATACTTTTATATTACCAACTTCCTAAGCTAAAAACATACAGAACACATCGAACTGAGCACCATTTGCATGTGGGTTTTGCCTAGTCAAACTAAAATACAGAGAAAATTGATAAATAAAGTAATAAACTAAAGAAAACCACATGTATGCACTTAATAATAAATGAAAGGAAAACTTACCCAAGTTTTGTTGAGATCAAACAAACAAAATTATGGGTTTCTGAGAATTCTTCAGTGTCCCCCTTTTGTTTCTCAGTGGAGTTTTTTCTTTTCTTAAGTTTTCTGTTGGTAACAAAATGGGTGTTGGGAAGGGAAATGTTATGTAGGTGGAAAAAGAGAACAATTCTCATTTTTTTTTTGTTTTTTGAATTTTGGAAGGTTTCTGTTCGGTTTTGTTGACTGTTAAGTCTCTGTTCAGTTTCTGAATATCTGATTAGGAAAAGCTTCATTTAATGATGGGATTCAATATAAGAAAATCATAGTTTTAGACTTTTTTTTTAAAGCAAAAGAAATTGGTAATTTGACATATACTGCCTATCTGAGTTTGAAAATTTAGGAGAATCATCCGTTCTGAAATTCAAAGCCCTTTCATAAATAATATTGAGTATTGATGACCTATTGGGTAAATATTAATAATCTCCTCTCACCCAATCTCATGTATAAAACCGATTCACACGAATTTTCTGAATAATTTTTTTCTCTTTTTGAGCAGCACACTTATATTAGGACTAATGTACTGAATTCATTTTTTTATTTTTTGTAGGAGCAACAAAAAATAAAGAGACCCGTCAAAAAAAATTAAAGAGGCAATACTTCTATGGAAATGCAATAACCCAATGCACAGTCTTGAATTTTGATCCAAAACCTCGTCGGGAAAAAAGACGCTCTATTTGATGCTACATCTTTGTAAACCAATGCCGCATATTTCAGGAATTTAATGACAAATTGACAACCTGAATAGGGACAGAGTAATGTTTTAGTTAATCTCGTGTAAGTTAGAAGGTCAGAAGAAAAAAAAGTGATCGATCTAAAATTTTGGATGCTGTACCAAATAACAATCTCAACCTTCTTATACTAGCCAACCTAAATTAGCATTAGAACATCCCAGCATTACAGGCGGAGCATTCTTTTACAGTATTGATATTGTATCGAAAGCAATAACAAGACTGCCAAGACAGCAGCAAATGCCAGATGCAAATTCGGAACACTAAGTTAGCACCAGCATGTTAGGATGGTGGTGACTGTACATTATCTTAGAAACTCAATTCACGAACATAGATCTCTACCCTACTTCCTCATTTACATTGTCCTTCGTTAGAATCTTGATCAAGCATGCGTAATCATGTCCTCCAGTTCCCTAGCTTCCCTAAACCGACGTTCTGTGGTTTCTCGTATTGTTGCAGCACGAGGTTTCCTGCATTATTAGCATTTGGAATCAGCGTCAGTATTGTAAATTTGTAACCATGGAAACAGTCACTCATCATATTGAACTGATAACAAACAAACCCTCACCTCTTTTCATGGTTCACTTTTCTAGATAGTTCCTCAACAAGAGCATGTAGCCGCTTCAGCATCGAAGGAGAATTGCGTAATGCTTCAGTGACCCTTGGACGTGTACATAATTTCTTTATTAGCTCACAAGCAATGAAGAAACCCTCTTCTTTATTCCTGGATAAAAGAAAGCATTTCTCAGCGGGACTGAACATAAAATGATGAAGGCCAATGGTTATGAGGGAAACAGAAGGACATTATAGAACACCAGCCAGTTGCAAAATTTACGTACCTCAGCAACTCCAAGAATATTGTCTCCACAGATTCTTTCTCATTAATAACTGCATCAGCTAAATGTGGATAACAAGCAAGGTTTCTTAGAGTTGACAAACAGTGCTTCAGAACTTGTTGATCGGGTATGCTTCGCGTGACAGAGCGTATCTGGTACAGCAAAATACCAACTGCCCCTTCTTCCACTAGCCTCTCACAACATTTCTGAGAATGTGTAGTTGCCAAATCTGAGAATGCAGAACATAGATACCGATTACTAAAGGTTAATTGGAGTGGATTTAAACTTGGAATTGGGCAGAAGCCTCCAAGAAACTCACCTAGGATCGCACAGTTGTGGAGAATGCCACTAACATTCTTCATGCTTTTTAGTTCCTTCAGTGCTGCTACAAGTCTATTTATGATCCGCAGTCCATCATGCACAGTGGCTGCAGACTTCTGTATTCTCGAGCGGAGATCAAGAAGCTGGCCTTTTGCATCTTTCCTTGTCCTGTAACCTCTCCAATGTGCCTACATAGTTGCAAAGTGCAAAGCTCAATTTTGAAGGAATAATACACGAGTACCACCCAAGTATAGTGAGCTAGAGATCCTTCTTTGAGAGCACTACACTATAACAGGCAATAGCTTACAAGATGGCAACTGAAGATATTGTTGCTTAGAAACTTGTTATACATGCACCAATACATTATGAGCAGACTCAACCATTACAAAAGCCAAAGAGCTGTAAGAACTCCTGGTCTCTAGCAGGAATCAAATTAGGAGTGACTTAAAACTTACTTGAATGAAAACAGAAGAATCTCTCTCTTTTGCTGCTATATGCCGGCAAAGGCGCCCACGAATATACGCCTGGATTAGAGTTGCTGCTTCTTGTCTAACTTTAAACTTCACTCTCCTCCACCATCTTTGCAATGTAACAATCGAGTGAATAACTATTCTTAACTCAGGACTTGATAACCTAATTCCTGAGCTGGTGGCTCTCAGTGTTGAAGTACTAGCTTTCATGTGGGAAGCACCTATTGTAATCAAACAGACAAAAGGTCAAAACTGAGATATTATATGATACTGTTACAGCCAATTCAAAAAGTAAACGAGTACAGAGAAAACAAAACGAGCACAAAAGAAAATGCCTAGTAGCCCCGTACAAAGGAAGCTGCTACAAATACCTAGAAGTCGAGCTCTTGTAATCCTTCCCCTGACAATACGCTGAATTTCAGTAGCAGCAAACCTGGAGGAATGGAATGTCTTGCAGCACATCATAACTCGTAAAGCATTCTGTATCCTCAATGCGGCCTCTCTTTGACGAACAAAATCCTTCCTAGCCAACCATCTACGGCAATTGCTCTGCAATAAGAACACTTATTTATTTGAAAATTTACTATCCCTAAAGTAAAACACCATCCTTCAACACTTATTTATCTTGAAACGCATAGCTGTTCATGACTAAACTTACTTGTATGTAAACAATACAATGTCTATGTTGGTGAGCTTTTCTGCGAGCAAGCCATCCACGCAAATGAGATTGGATAATGATGGTAGACCTCCTTATCACTCTAGATTCATGGAAGTCCTTCAGTGATCTTAAAGATCTGAAAATGCTTTGAATCACTACGGCTGCCTTCTTTTGTTTCTGGAATGTACTCTGCTGAATTTGGCTACGGAAATGGCTCTGAATCACCGTTGCAGCTGAGTTCTGATTCTGTCGAAAAGTAGACAACAGAAATTGCTTCCAAGCAAGTTGAATTTTTACAGCTGCCTCTACCTTCAGCTTATCTTCCACCTTCTCTGCTGAAGATATGATTACATCATCAATGAGACTATTCATATGTGTGCTACTGTTGACTAGTTCATCACATATTTCATCAGCAACTAGCCAACTACAGTACCTCTGTTTAAGCGTCTTTGACATATCCAAATTCTTGCTATTTTTTGAATCAAACATGCTGCATTTCTCAGCCTGACAAAATTGTGCCTGTCCACCATAAATGTGACTTGACTTGAAAGACCATCCAGCCGTTCACACATTTCTGCATAAGATGCGTCCAGAAGCATATGAGAAACAGAAAACCTAGAAGATAATCAATTCTTACTCCAGCACCCATAGATACAGAAAATATCACGTAATAAACCTTTCGGTACAATGTTGCTGATTTTGTTGAACTTTCGACTTTGCCTGACGACCACCCATGCATACATGTACAATTTCAAACATGAAATTGCCCTTTTTATCTTCAAATATTTCTTGCGCTCCATAACTTGTCTGAAATGAGACTGTATTACTACAGCAGCATTTTCTGGTATTATCATGAAGAACATAGAATGAGAGCACTGATTGATAACCTTTACTGAGCCACAGGAGTAAAAAAGGCTAGAAAGTAACCAGCTTAACTTGAGATCATTGAAGAGCAAAGAAAACAAACTAGCAGATTTGAAGGGTCAAAAAAAAAAAAATGCAGCAGAGATTTTTAATTACATCAATGGGAAAAAAGATCAGAATACTAATGCACAAGCTTGTTAGCAATCACCTAAGCAAACTTCGGAGCTGCATTTGTTGCCTGAAAAGGAAGGGATAAAAAGAGCTTCTAGTTTTGTATTGCAAGTGACGTTGCTTTTAGTCATCTCTTGCCACCAGGCCTTAACTTCCTTGAACTTGTTTGCAGCCTCTGTGGAGATGAAATAAATAGTTGTGAGAAAATCATGAAGGAGAAAGAAACACAATTAACGTCACCATTGATTAGATAAAGGACAAGCCAGTTAATCAGTTTCTAAAATTACCACAATCACAAAGCTCCACATAATTTAACTTAAACCGACAGTAGAGCTGCGTGAATTATAAAACTCTAATTGCCCATATTATTAGCATGGACATAAATGATACGAAAATTGGGAGCAAAGCTTAGCCCATTAGTACCATCATTGAAACAAAGAAGTCATAAAAGTATATACTAAACCTCCAGCAGATTGTTCACTTTCTCTTTTCACTGTAGCTTCAGAACTCATTGACCACCTTTTTCTCTCTGGAGTTTGGCAACAGCCCATGAGTTTGTGAAAGTTGAGCTGATCCTGGTGAGTCAATCATACCTTGAGTCTCAAACCATGTAATATAAAAAATTCATCGGAGACTTGAAATGCATCCCTTACCTTACTTTTCTTGACAAGTAATTGAGAAGACAGGAAGACTAATAAAATGACCACACTCCTGTCATTACATGCACCATTATTCTCCAATATGTCACAGATTTGTAAAACCTATGAACAAAATGTGGAACTATGCATTAGGTTGCTGCAACTACCAGAGAAAAAAGAAAAAGAAATGCTTCATTTGAGTTTTCTGTCTGCATCTCAGAGCGAGTAATCCTCAAGTTAACATTCACCTCAGGGAAATTTCCCAACAATGTGGTCAACTTCTGAGATAAGACAAAGTTGTGAACCGCATCCTCAGAATCTCTCCTTGATACAATTGATTCCTCATTGGCCTTGCTGAAGTCCTGTAAGCAGGTCAGAGTCGTATGAAGATTCAATCGGTTACATAATTGTCAGTTAAAGTAGTAACGCACCAATAATAAACAATACCTTCAGTGAACTAGGACAATGCAGTTCTTTCCTGAAGTAGAAGTCCAATAAGCACCACATAGCTTTCCCGTCAACCAACGAAGACGGACTCCCAATCTCAATATCATAGTTTTCACAGATAGCCTGCAACATGATTACAATATCAGGAAGCGACCAATATAGAGTTCCAGAAATGAGAAATTCCACTCTAGAGGCATATAATGATAGTAAAAAAACTATCCGAACGAATAACGCCATAAAACATGCACAGCTAGAGCATGTCGCTTGGAAAACCTAACTGAAGGTATAACAAACATGCCAAACAACATGTAGAGTCTGTTACTCAGACACAGCAAGGTAACTCTTCGATGATATTCCCAGTATCCTCCAATATCGTGTATGGACATTGAGTAATACCTTCATCCAGTTCAGGAGCATATCCAAGTGACTGGTACTGCTACTCACAAAGTCCATCATTTCCTACAAGTTGGCAGACACAAATAAGTAAAACACACGGTTATGGTTTATAGAATTCAATCTAGGAGGAAACAGTGTCACAGAAAACACTTACAGAATTAGCTTTACGGACTTTTGAAATTTCCTCAGACAGGCTATTTTTCGGGATTAGCAGAGGCAGCTGCAGGTTTGATTTAAGGAAAATATTACATGAATAGCAGCACAAAGATTTCATAAAATTGAAAAGTGCACTGGTAAGTCCTATTTTCTCTTCAGATGTGATAAAGATGGCATACCTGCAGGTGCACAAAAACATTCCACAGCAAAGACAGTGTAAGCTCCTTATCACCTCTGGCAATGTCCTCTGCAATGATCTCCAAACCGTCATCATCTTGTAGTGGAACACCTGCCTGTTTGAAATATTGCAGAGCAACACCACAGTTTGCTAACTTTTTCTTAGGAGTATCTGATGGAAGTATCACTTTCTGCCCATTAATTGAAAGAGAATGGTAAGCAAAAATGAATTCCGCAAAGAGGAGGCCAGTGAACAGCGAATTAGAACAAGACTGACCTGTAGAATAGAGGCATCATGTTGTAACAACTGAATAGCTCTACAGAGCCTCACTCCATCCCCCATATCTTCAAACAAATCGGTAATTCTGAAGTTATACTCAATGAGGGGAATCTGCGTATAGAAAGTATATTTTCCGGAGATTAGTCTAACTGCAATTTTCTAGAACTTAAAATGCAGTGGACACATTGGCCATAGTAGGCAGTACTGATCGTTGATGAAGGAGGAACTGCTTACCTGTTGGTATGATACCTTGTACCCAATAATCACAAGATGTGCGAGAAGATTACCCTCCCCATGCATGACATCTGATGATAAGAAATCTGTTTTGCCCAGAAACAAGAACAGATTCAAACTTTGATTTCACTAACAAACTAGAGCCAGAGGGTTAGACAAAATACAACATACATAAGACAATAATATTACCATTTATCATTTGCCGACTGGATTTGATCTTGGATTGCGCATTAAACAACAAGGGTGAACCTCCATCTAGGCCATCAATACCATGCTTGAGAGGCAAGCTACTCTGACTTTTGCCTCTGTCTAGTATAAGGACAAGCAGTAGAAACCTCTTTAATAAGACATTCCCTAAAGCTTCAAAGTAACCTGGTCTGTAAACGCCATCCACCAACTTGTTGTATGCATAAGCCTTTGCCAAACCAGCATGTGAGAAGAATTGCTTCTCAATCACCATTTTCAGGAAAGCAATCTCTTGTTCGCTATTGCAGTCTTCATTGGGTAACAAAGACTCTCCACCAAGGATGACATATAATCCTATCCGGAGCCAAAACGGGTTATAGGACAAGAGAACTTTTATGGCCTTCTCTCTCATGCCAACATCAGTAATTATTGGACAATGAGCCTTCATTTTCAGCCTCCCTTCATCAATGTTCTGCATAACAGGACAAATTAACTATTGAGTTCTGCATTATTGGTCCTGGCAGAATACCAGTAATGGACTATTACTAGGGAAAACGTATTGTCTTAGTCCCTAGTCCTGACATTACCTTGACTAATAGTAACCATTCAACAACCCCGGAAACAAGAATCAAAATGGTCACAAACATCGGTCAATTTCCAAAGTCAGGACTAGCAGCACAACATTAGGAAAATTGTGAAACAACAGCAGTAAAAAAATCACAAAACCAGTCGAACGTAGAAACCAACATTTACTAATCTCAATTATTCTCCATTTCAAGACCTTTGTAATGCCATAACAATTTCATTCCTGATGTTCAATGTATAGCAACCAGCTTAATAGTCCTTTCTTTTACTACACATTCCGACTAACATGGCTGACATACTTTTGTTCCAGTTCCACTACAAAACAGCCTACCTGGATAAGACAGTAAAAGTAACCAAGAAGTATGATGAAACACATGTCTAGATTTAGTCATTTAGATAACTAATATTCATAGACACCATGTTAATAGAGACGTTGCCATGCGCAAAAATCACAGCTAACTCGATCCTTTGAGGCTTGGGTTATATATATAATAGGACATGAACTATAAAGGCACCAGTAACTTTAAACCTCATACATACACTCCCGTTGTCATAGCTATCTTACCATCTCGTTTGATGGATATAGCGTCTGAGAGTAATACATAACTGATGAACAATTGCGCATAATACAACACCGGCTCGTACTTCTCCTGACTTATAGAGAACAAAATCCTTGCCAAAGTATAACCACTAAATGACCAACATCAGATACATTAGCCATAAGTTTCTATTTGTCTAACTCTCATTTTACTGCAGCAGAAAATTACTGAAAATCCTTCCCATCTTCAACCCCCTCTTGAGCGTCACTTCCAGTGCAACATTGATTCTTCAATACTCATAATAAATCTGCTTTTATGACCTCATTATGATTTTATAGACCTCAATATCCTTTCTCGCACCTTACTAGTCACCATACTCCCTCCTCGCCCTCAATAGTATATGTAACAGTGTGCAATGTCATTACCAGTTTGGGATAGCACAAATTGGCATCATGTTTGGCACTTCTTTGGGGATCTAAATGAGACTATTAACATCAAAGGACCCCTAATACTGAAGGCTAAACACAAAACTCGATCAACAGTGTAACCTTAATGAATATCTTCACACTAGCTCATAATAAACCCTTTTTATCAATTTTGACTTCAAATCAGAAGCCATCACTTCCAAAGTTCCAACTGCTATAACAATGCGCTCATTTTTGAGACCTAAACATGCTACTTAGCATAATCAGTCATCCAACTTGCAAATGATTCGCAACATGTAAACCATCCTTGAACCTCAACAATCTCAGAACTAACCATAAGGTCATATACATACATCAAGCATTCACTTGCTCTTGCTGCTGTGATCTTAGAAAATACTATCTTCTCTTCTCATCCCTAATTTGGTAAGCCCCAAATAAAAAAAATATAGTCTTTTTTTATCTACTGAGAAATATGAGAATCCCAATTAAACAATTATACCCTTCTTACCCAGTGGGGCTTTGGTGTCCAATAATGTTGTACCATCTTATAAGTCACTTCACTCTGAGCCGTTGGTGATTTATTAATGCATTTAAAATAAATTTCATTAACAAATGACCTACGACCGAGATTAAGTGGTACACAAGATGGCACACCAAAGTCGGTCCGATTCTTACCCATCTCCATAATTTGTTTTATTTTTCTTACCCATCTCCATAAATGGTCAATATTCATTCATACCCTACAATAGTTTAATCTAAAAAAATAAATTCTCACCTCAAAAAAAAAAAAAACCAATGTTGTCTCATGTTCCACATTTCCTATAAAAAAAAGTATCAAGACATGCATAGTGAAACAAACAAACATTTTCAATTTCTCACCACATCAAACATTTCAACATACTATCAATTAATCAATTGATTGGATAAACCCAAAATAAAAAGAAGAAACAATTACCTTGGCAACAAGGGTGATGGCATTAAGAACATCACCACACCCATCCAAACTAAAATTCACAAAACTCCCTATACCTCTCATCATCCTCTCTTTCAAATCCTCCACACTACAAACTTCCTTCAACGACTCTCTCAAATAATACCCATCCTTCTTCATCACTCTCTCTCCACCTCGACCCCTCTCTCTCTCCTCTTCCACCTCCTTCACTCTCTTCGCCACCCTCCCTTCCTTTCCTCCTCCTCCACTCTCCCTCCTCTTCCCCAACCCCACTCTCTCTCCTGTTCCATCCCCATACCCCTCGCACATACATGAACCCGGATTCTCAAACAGAAAGTTGAGCCAGGAAGAGAGAGACTTCGACAGCGACTTGATTGATTTCTCCTTCTTGATTTGCTCCTTTCTTGATGACTGTGACTGCTCTAGCTCGAAGTGACGTAGGCGGTGTTTTGATTGTTGTTGTTGTTTGCGTGACGTCAGCGTGACGGTGGGGTGACGACGGTGGTGACGAGAGGAGGAGAGAGAGTGGGATGTTGAAGTCTTGGGAGTGTTTTTTGATGCGGTGAAGAAATGTTGTTGGCCAGGGGTTTTTAATTTGGGGTTGGGGGTTGTATATATAGTAGTGGTGGTGGTGGTGGAAAACGGTGTCGTTTTGGAGAAGGTTCTAGAAGAAGGGAGTTTGGGGGTGGGGGTTTTGAAGTTATTGTTGGAGATGTCTTTGAGAAAGGAGGTGTGGGTTAACGGTGACGGTGACGGAATGGGGTCAGTGTCAGGCATTGTTTGAGGTTGTGGTTGTTTTGGGGGAGAGGAGAGAGAATGGAATAGAGGGGAGAAAGAAATGGTGTGATAAGTGTGAGTGAGACTGAGTGAGTGACCGTTGGTGGTTTGATGTATGTAAGGAAAGTTTGAAACTTTAAATGTTTATTATTGTTTATTTATTATGGTGAGTAAAGGAGAAAGGAAAGGGGGATTTAAATTTGAATTTCGGAGAGGGAGGGCTAGTGTGGGCTGGGCCTATTGGGCCTGTATGTTATCGAAGGATTCAACACCTCAAGGCAGATGAATGAGGAAATTTTGGCCCAATGTCTATACACCGTGGACTGTGGAGCACGTCGCTTAATAATCCAAGCCATGCAAGGAAAAATCAAAGCACATGATCAATCAAAAGTATTATCGATTTTTTTTTTTTTGCAGAAGCTTTGGAAGAGATTAGTTTATCTGTATATGTAGACAAATGGAAATAGAGCTGTTCTAGAAACTAGATAAAATTATAGGACGATAGGTTAGGAATGTGCAGGAAACTTTTCGGACCATCTTCGTCGTCGTTTATCTTTTATGGAAAAAAATCTACAATAAAATTAATCAAGTAGAATAATCTAATTCTAGTTAAATACTTGTAACTTGTGATAGGTTACTAAAAATTAAGAGAAAAATTTATGCAAACCCGTTTCAAATATGAGACTGGGTGAGAGGAGTCATATTGTGTAGCCGGGGGTCATTTTGTGTAGTCGAGTGGTTATTTGTACCCAGTCTTGTATAAGAAACGGGTTCATACAATGTTTTCCAAAAAGTAATAGGGTTCTCAATTGTATTCTTTTTTTTTTTTGTCCTTCAAGTGCATTACAATTTACACACTACTGCTCAATAGAAATAGAATCTAAAAATTGCAACATAGACGTACCATACCGAAGCTTAGAGAGGAAACTGTGGCTTATGGGCATTCACTATTCAGAGCCACCTTGGAACCTTACTACCATAGTACCATGAATAAGTAATATGCACCGGCAAACACCTGAAGCTAGTCTTCTACTAGCAAATGTAAATCGAACAAATATACAGGTCTCAGCTGCATAGGTATGGAGGCAGAAATGCAAACTCAGTAGCCACCTTTGGACCTTCCCATACCCAAAGGACTCGGAAGGAACTAAACTTATAATGAAAAATGGCCATACGATAAAGATCAAAAAATCCTGAACACTTTGTCTCGCATAGACTAGATGCCATAACTGATTTACCATATATCTTACATAAGGCGATGCCAGTATACTGTATTAACCAAATCCTTAACCATCAGATAGCATAATATGACTCTTCATGACTTGATTTACCGTCTTTTATATCAACTACGGAGTACATGCCATGCCTTAAAACTCAAAAGATGTACTTAGTTAGATTAATTAGCAGAATGGTTAATCTCTTTTCTCTTAAAAGGCGCGATCCCATGTCTCCATTTCACGGTCAAGTTGAGTCAAGTTTCTGTTCTTCATGAGACTGCAAACAATTACAGCAAATGAATCAGTTTCTTGACCAACTGTTTTCCCCCTACAGAGAATACAACAGAAACAGAAGCATCAATTCTTATAACATTGAATGGGGATTTACACTCGTTTGTTGTTGTTGTTGTTTTATTCTCTTTGATTTTTGGTTCGTTCACCATAGGACAAAATAAGTTGATTATCCTAAGGCATCCAACAACTCCAGAGCTTTTTCCCAACTTTACAGAAAGCACACTACTTGCAAATTGCAATACTGTAAGGCCCCATTCTGAGGGACATAATTCCTCCAGTTTTCAGTTTAGGAGTGTCCAGTCTAATGAACGGAGCCTAAGTCTTAGCAAGAACCACTCATACACCAGCTCTAAGTCTCTAACTATTCAAAATTAAAAGAAATTTCAAATTTTAGTGAAGCTTAGTTTCATGCAGGTCAGAATTCATTAGACAAGGAATATGGTGAGATTCAGTGTCCATTTTACAGCTGAATGAGACAGTAAGATTTTAGTGCTTTTATTGACAGTGACCGTTTGACAGATCATGCATACAATTTACCTCAGCCAAACTGCTCACAAAACTTGCTAATTTCACACTATTAGCATGGAAAGATATATTTCCCTGTAAGGCTGTCACCAAGTTCAAAATCATAGACGGAAACTACATATTATTATTTCAACACTCTAAGAGATACAAAGTTGAATAATTCTTCTGCGATGCTCACATTGACTAGTTGCCGAAACTAAGCTTAATGATGCAACACTACTTGGCGTGCACCATTTTCTAAGAGTGTTGCACTAAGTCCAATTGCAGTAAATTTCCATGATTTTTAATAAAACAACATAGATGCTGCAAACTAGAATCACACTTGCTCACAGTGAATCTTCTTTTAAGCAAATCGGTAGCCAATGTCATCATTTCACAATTTTAAGTAATCCTACATATCAAGCAAAACAATCATATTATCTATCACTTTTCTTTTCCGCTTGGAAAAAGTAATCTCTTATTCTTTGCCACGTCTTTCAACCATAGTCTTATTAGCTTGTACAAGTACACATTATACCACTGTTGCACAAAACAAAGTACTTTGAGTTTGTCAGTTGCCAATTCGAGATGCCAGATTCATTCAATCCTCTCTACAAAAATCATTTTCACTTTTTCACCTCACCATCATGCATAATCATTTGTCATCATCTAACATCAAAAAAGCAGGATGTGAAAAGAACTAATACTAGATATCAGCCTATCTATATTTAAAAAAATACACCAAAAGATTTTTTTTTGAAGAAGATGATAATCATATTACTTAGCAACATCACTCAGCTGTACATCAACAATCACACTAACAAGGTCATGATCCTACCATTCGTCACAAGTAACATTCTTTGCATTTCTAGCAAGCATATGAGCCACAACACTGCATTGACATCTAATATGAATCACACACAACTCTGCAAAACAACCCTTAGATGATAAAACATCATCCACTGCAGAGCTAAAGGCAGAGCACATATTTGCTATTTCAAAAAGTCTGTCTCAATCATGAAATTCACGATTCTGAAGCCCTTGTATAATATCATATTATTACCAAATAAAAAGAGCCCAAACACCATAACTCAAAATTGTAGACCTACCTAATGTGCCCCATTTGAGTTACCTAAAATCCATGATGATGAACCACATTAGCAACATGAGTAACGATACAAAACATCCATGTTCTTGTTCTTAGCCACCTTAACGTCCCCTCTCTGGTCACCTTCTTCCTTTTCTTGTCATCAGTACTACCCAATTCCTCAATCTCTCAACTATACCAGGTTCTCATGATTGATACCTGCTACATCCTCCACAAACATCTTCACATCATTGCTCAACCTCACTCCTCTCCTCCTACTCACTCCCCGACACGCTGGTGTTATTTATCCACATACCTAACCTCACCAATCCTGCTGTCCTTTCTTAATCTTATTATTAGCCTCTTTTTCTCCTTCATACCCTTCTTACCACCCACCCACCCGCCCATCCATGTGACATTCTTCCTCTTCTTAAACTTCCAATCTTTTTTATCTTACAAACCACATAAACTCATCTAAGTTCAATCCACCCACCAAACTAATCAACAACAAAAAGTAACAAGTTTCAGCTTCTATTTGCTATTTCTTCCATCATTGGGCTATAAAGTTTCAATCTTTATTCAATATCCCATATCCCTTCATCATATGGGCTACATATCAAGTTCCAAGCTTTATACAAATCTCTAATTCCTTCCTTTACCATTGGGCTACCAAGTTTCAACCTTTACTCACATTTTCATTTCCCTTTATCAATGGGCTACAAAAAGTGGCTACAAAGTCTCAATCTTTGTTCAAAATTCTACTTGCAAGTTTCAAGCTTTAAACAAATATATATTTCCCTTCATCACTAGCTAGCAAGTTTCAAGCTTTACTCAATTTTCAATTTTTTCTTTACCGTTGAGATATAAAGTTTCAATCTTTATAAAAATACAAGAACAATAAGCAGAACAAATGGATAAATAAATACATAACAAAACACACACAAAAAAAAAACAGAACATAACAACAACAATTGGATAAATAAATGCATGCATGCATATATAACATGATATAATATAAAGTTTGACAAGCTAGCATTGCAATGCATACTTGAGGATTGTTGTTGTTGTTGCTGCTGTTGATGAGGGCAGCGAGACAGCGGAGCTTTGCCTCACGGTATTGTTGGTCCCCCTTAATCTTGGTAAGTTTCAGGGTGAGAGACTCTCGGTTGAATTTGTCATAGTAGTGAAATCCCAGCCCAATTATTATCAACCCTCCTATGTTTGTCAACATTTTTGCTACCATTTTCTTTTCTTTTCTTTTGTCTGTGTGTGTCAGTGTGCCTCTTTCTATTTGTGTCTAAGTCTCTAAGAGCATGAGAGGGGTAAAACCGTAAAAGTATGTATTGTACGTGGGTCGGTGGGTGTGATGATGACCCTGAAATGGGCTGTGGGCTAGGATGGGCTCGTAGGGAGTGGGACGCTAAACGCTTGAAGTTTGGGCTGATAAGACCTGACAAACGGGTCAAACAATTCGGTTTCGATTTGGTTTGGTTACGGTTCAGGCCAATCTAACTTCCTCGTGTTTCGGGTCGGTTACGGTTCGGGTTTATTTCAGTTAGGATCGTTCTTGGGTTTATTATTTTTGAAAACATTTGACTTTATAAATGCATTTTCAGTACACTTGCTTGAAAATTTTCGAGTCGGGTTTTGTTCAACTCGAGTGAAACCCTGGGTCTCGGATTGACTATAAATTGCAACTTCCAGGACCATTTCAAGTTTCGGGTCAGGTGGTTCTGTTAGGGTAATCGTGTTTCGTGTGCGGGTCAGTTTTGCCAGGTGTACGGCTAATCTTAGAGTCAGATTTGATGACCGTGATTAAGTCTCTGCAACAAGGGACATCAAGAAACAACTATCTCACTATAATTGCGCAATGCAGCACCTTCATGTTGCATAGTAGTCAGTTACACCCATGAAGGCATCAATAAGTGGTGCAAAACGCCTGAACGCTGAAGCTTAATTATTCATCTTTCAGCCCCCTCAGACCTTCCCATACCCAAAACAAGTGGAATGATTAAGGAACAAAAGGAATCATGATTTCTGAAAAATGGTAATACGAAAAGTAACATTCAGATGAAGTCTCGGGAGAATTAGATAGCAGAATGACTTCATATCATCATATGACTTCTGTTCACTGTCTCGCATAGACTAAATGCCATATACCATATAATTTTTTTACAAAAGACGACACATACCATAAAGTTAACTAACCATAACAAGCAGATATATAGCATAATATGTCTCCACATGATTACTCAGGCTTTCACAAACCACAAGCCATGCCTTTAAACACTGGAAAAGCTGTTCTAAATTAGATTATTTAGCAGAACGGTTAATCACTAATCTCTTCAAGGAACGCCTGCGGTCCCATATCTCCATTTCACAGTCAAGTTGAGCTGATGCTGATCTCCTGTTGTTCACCAGACTGCAAACAATAAGAGCAAATGATCAGTTTCTTGATCAACTGTTATTCCCTTACATAGAGACAGGTACAAAAGCTTCAGTTCTTACACTAAGCTATATACATCATCTTTTTTCTTATTCACCATAGTACAAAATAAGTAGAAATCCTCAGATATCGAACGACTAGGGAGCTTTCCAACTTTAAAGATAGCACGCTACTGCCATTACTGTAAGGCCCCATTCTCCGGGAATAATCCCCCTAGGTTTGAGTATCAAATGTAGGGGTATTAGTCTAATGGAAGGAGCTTAAGCATTAGCAAGAAATACTCGTACACCAGAACTAACTGTTAGAAACAAAAATGAATTTCAATGACTGAAAATAGCTTTCATGCAGGTCAGGTCAGATTCATTAGACAAGAACTACAGTGAGTTTCAGTGTCCTGCTGCTGATTGAAACTATAAAAAGCTTTTTGATGCACAAAGTCCAATTGCAGTAAACTTAATTAAACATCATAGGTTCTGCTTACCAAAATCACACTTGCTCACAGTGATGATAACAGTTTTGATTATAAAGCAGACAGTTTCACAAATATACTAAATCCTACATGCTAAGCAAATCAAACATATTACCTAGTACTTCTCTTTCTTGATTGATCAGTTATAAATAACTCTTGTTTTTAGCAGCAATGTTTATCCGTTGTTTTATTAGCTTGTAGAAATACACGTTACAAAACTATTATACAAAACAAAGTAAAATGCTGGTGGAACAAAGTAGAGGCTTGCTCTATGTCCTTGTAGTTGCAATGAAGACATGCCAGTTTCATTCCATCCTTTCTATGGAGTACATAAGTCACTATCAGTTATTCACCTCACCATCATGATCATCTATCATACAAGCAGGAAGATCAAACTCAACTTGTTTCTCACAAAACAAAACAAAAAAAAACATATAGTTAACAACTTAACCTCCTATCTACAAACACAAGAATGAAGTTGACCAAGCTATAGCTAGCAATCCTCTTAGTTAGTGCCAAGCTGAACCCATATATGATACTTTCATAATCATTATACGTAGTATATCTTAACACAAACATCCCCCTCCCCCTCCCCCTTCTCGATTTTAAGATAAATCATCTCATGAACCAGTAGGCAAAAAAGCTAGCTATACTAACTCAAAATTGTCGTCCTAATGTGCCCATTTGCGCACACAATGCTGATGGCTTATCAAAAAAAAACGTGATGATTAATCAAATAAGTAATGTTAATTTTTATACAAACATTCATGTAGACACCTTAACTTCTTCTCCCTGCACACCTTTTTTTTCTTCTGATAATCAGTTTCACCCGAATTCCTCAACCTCTCAACTCTCCCTGGTTAGCTAGGCTGCTAGCACAAACAGTTTCACACCATTGCTCGAGCTGATAACTTCTCTCCTCCTCCTCCTCCTCCTCCTCCTCCTCCTCACTTCTGACAAACCATACTACATATTCAGATTCACATAATCTCACGAATCTCGCGATCCCTTCATAATCTTATTATTCTTAGCCTCTTTTTGTCCCTTCCTACTCTTCTTACCAACCACAGGACATTTTCCTCCTCTGAAACTTCCAAATTTCGATACAGAACACTATGCTCTTGTTCTTATCATCAGTTTCATCACTGTCCGAATTTCCTAAATCTCTCAAGTCTCTCCCTGTTTCTCATCATTGCTACCAGCTAACTAGCCTGCTACCACAAACATCTTCACACCATTTCCCAAGCCGATAACTCCTCACTTCCGACACACCGCACTACATATCCACATACACATAACTTCACAAATCTCGCGGTCCCTTCCTAATCTTATTATTCTTAGCCTCTTTTGTCCCTTGACTCCCTTCCTACCCTTCTTTCCACCCACCCAACCACAAGACATCCTTCCTCCTCTCTCAAACTTCCAAATTTATTTTATTTTCCAACCCAAACAATTTAATTTCAAAAAGTACAAACTCATCTGAGTTTAATCCACCCAGGCCACCAAACCAATCAACAGATAAAAGTAACAAGTTCCCAATCTTTATTCAATTCTCTACCACTTATTTCATCATCATTGGGCTATAAAGTTCTAACCTTCATTCAAACACCTATATATTTCCTTTATTATTTGGGCTAGCAAGTTTCAAACTTGCTTAACAACAAAGTCTATTCCCCATTTGGGTTAGCAAGTTCCAAGCTTTATTCAAAATTCCATTTCCTTCACAATTGGCAAATAAAGTTCCAATCTTTATTCAAATATCTATATGTTTTCATCATTCATAAAATGGGCCATAAAGTTACAATCTTTAATCAATTTTCCATGTCCTCTACCATTGGGCTAAAAAGTTCCAACCTTTGTTATAAAAATCACTAGCAAGTTCCAACCTTCACAATAATATTCATTTCCCTTCATCATTAGGCAACAAAATTTCAATCTTTACTCACTTCTCCATTTCTTTCACCAGAATTATGCTATAAAGTTTCAATCTTTAGCAACTTAAACTCAAGAACAATTGGCCAAAATGGGAAAATGACAGCAACTTATGTAACTACCAAAACAGGGCAATGCAAGTATGAAGTATGCAACCAAGACCAAAACAAAAACAAAAAGCATGCAAATTAAATGATGAGTCATGAGGCATATGCATGTAAGGAAATAAACATAAAGTATATGATAAGTAAATGTTTATAGTGTGTATATACTTGAGAAGGGTTGAGCTGCTGCTGCTGGTTGTTTTTGTTGTTGTTGTTGACGAGGGTAGTGAGCAGAGTGAGCTTAGCCTCACGGTAACGATGCTTCGCCTCACGGTTTGCCAGGTCGTTCTTCCACCTCTTCTCATCCAGCGTGCACACAAAGTAGCAAATTCCTGCGGCGGCCATGGCTGTCCCTGTCATGCCTACTACATTAGCTACTGTTGTTTGCATTTTGTTTGTTTCTTCTGTTTGAGGGTTTGGTGAGTGAAACTGATGACTGTCAGACTGTCAAATAGTGATGTGTTTGTGTTTGTGTGACAAGAGGGTGTAACTGTGTACAAGTACTGTGAATGTGGAATATGTGATGAGAGAAAGAGAGTGGTGAAAAGGTGGTGGGTTCGTTGAACGCTGCGAAATGGGCTATGGCCTATGGGCTTGGTTGGGTTTGGAATAGAGGCTGTGACTGTGACGCTAAACACGTGTACTGTAGTTCGGAGCTACGGAGTAATTTTAGAAAATAAGGAAATTTGGACCTCAAATTCGTATAATTGTAACCACGCGGTATCTACAATTAGAGTTTACATCAACAAGATATGAAATCAATAGAGTATAATACATTCAATAACAAAACTAATTGGTACCATGAGTACCATCCATACATTTCAAACAACTTCACTTTCATCGTTATCTTCGGTTGCACAGTTACGGAGTAGCAATTTACTTGAAGCCCCTGGATGGATTACACGCTGTACACATATTTACCGTGAAGCAAACCGGGTTGCAGATGACCTAGCTAAGCTTTTTCTTATTCTTACTAGTGCCAATCAAGCCTGCTTCTGTGAAGTCCCTCCTTCCCAGTTCATGGATGTCCTTGTTGAGGTTGCATTAGGCTTCTCCATGCCAAGATCTGTAGTATTTTGAATGTAAGAAGTTCATTTTGGGCTTTGCCCCCCTTGTAATTAAAAAAAAACTGATCTTATTTTTTCCTGATTGAAGTAAAATGATCTTCTCTTCCTTCCTACAATCCTGGTTGAATGGACACAAAAAAAAAAACAGAAGACATGATTCATCATAACCGTGTAAGTTGTAACCTTTCACCCTTCAAGAAATGATCACTTAATCTATTCATCTTCGAGCAAAGTAGAACACATACAGCTGAGAGCTGCACAGTATGGCCTGGGGGTGGAAATGCAAACATTGTAGCCCCCTAGGACATTCCCATACCCAAAACGAAAATACAAGTGCAATATCCGTGACGTGCTAAGCGAACTGCCCAAGTGAAGTCAGGAATAATAGATTGCAGAACGACTTCATAAGACTTTAGATTAGGACTTTGTCTTGCATAGAGCCATAGACTAGATGATATATCTTAGCTTACAAAAGACCACAGATACCATAAATTAACTAACCATAGCAAGCAGATAGCATAACATGTCTTGACATGACTTCATTAACACAGTCTTTCACAAACTAAATGCCATGCCTTAGCTTAATCACTGGAAAAGCTGTTCTTAATTAGATTATTTACTAGTAGAATGGTTAATCACTAATCTCTTAAGGTGAGCGCCTGCGGTCCCATATCTCCATTTCACGATCAAGTTGAGCTGATGCTGATCTCCTGTTGTTCACCAGACTGCAAACAATAAGAGCAAATGATCAGTTTCTTCCCCTTCATAGAGAGTTAGAGACAGATACTAAAGCTTCAATTCTTATAACATGAATCGCAGAGCTATATATATTCATCATCTTTTATCCTGTTCATTCTCTTGGATTTTTGGTACATTTCACCATAGCACAAAATAAGTAGAAACTCTCGGGAGCTTTCCAACTTTAACAACTATAAGACTCCATAATCTGGGAAACAATCCCTCAGTTTTGAGTTTCATATTTGGGGGTATCAGTCTAATGGACGGAGCCAAGTATTGGCAAGAAACACTCATACACTACCACTAACTCTTCAAAACAAAAAGGAATCTCAATGACCGAAAAAAGCTTTCATGCGGTCAGATCAGAATTCATTAGATCGACAAGAATGACAGAAGGAGAACCACCAGAAAGCACGGATGCAAGTTTGGTTGTGGTTATATTGGCTGCAAGCAGAAGGCACTACAGTGAGATTCAGTGTCCTGCTGCTGATTGAGACTATAAATTCTTTTCTTTTAATGATGGGAGAGACTACAAATTATGAAGAAACATATGCCATCATACAATGATCAAAGGAAGTGACAGTTACCACTTAACAGATCACGCATACAATTTACAGCAACCAAACTGCTTACCATAGTTGCTAAACTCACACTAAGCTAATTAAATGGACAGATATATTCATTTACCAGTACAGATTTTAACCAAAATGATAGAAGAAATCTACATACTATTGTTTTCATAATTGATGAGATATGTAAAAACTCTAAAAAGGAATAATTCTTCTGCAACGCCCACATTGGATAGTTGCGGAAACTATACTTAATAATGCATTACGACTTGGAGTGCACCCCTTTCTCAGATTGTTGCATTAAGTCCAGTTGCAGTGAACTTCCACGGTAATTAAACATCAGAAGTGCTACGAAATCGAATCACAATTACTCATAGTGATGATAACAGTTATAATTACAAGAGAGCCATATATATTCACTTAAATCCTACATGCTGAGCGAATCAAACATATTACCAAGTACTTTCCTTTCTTGCTCGGTAATCTCTCTCTTTTTTGCCACATTGTTTATCCATAGTTTTATTAGCTCGTACACATGCACATTAATTATACAGCTACAAGTATACAAAACAAAGTCAAAAGCTGGTTGAACAAATACAGGTTTGTTCTCTGTGCTTGTAGTTGCCATGTAGACATGCCAGTTTCATTTCAGCCTTTCTACACAAATCATTATCAGTTATTCACCTCACCATCAGGTGTAAGCATTAATCATCATCATCCATTATACAAGCAAAATGATCAAAATCAACAAACTAACTATAGTTAACCACCTATCTACAAACACCAAAAATCCGCTTTGTTAGTGCCAAGATGAACCCACATATGATGCTTTCATAATCATTATATATTAACACAGACCCCAACCTCCCCCCAATTCTAAGATAAATCATCTCGATCATGAACAAGTTAGCAAAAAGCTAGCTATACTAACTCAAAATTGTACAGCTACGTCCTAATTTGCTCCATTTGTGCTGCCATAAAACCAATGATGATGTCTTATCAAAAATAAAATATGATGATGAATCACATAAGAATTGTTAATCTCGATACAAAACACTCATGTTCTCATTCTTCTCCCTGCTCACCTTCTTTCTCTTCTTATCATCAGTTTGATCACTACCCGAATTTCTCAATCTCCCAAGCTAAGTCTCCCTGGTTCTCATCATTGCTACCTACTAGCTAGCTAAGCTGCTACCACGAACATCTTCATACGATTGCTCAAGCTGATAACTCCTTTCCTCCTCCGACACACCAAACTACATATCTACATACAAATAATTAATCTCACGAATCTCGTGGTCCCTTCATAATCTTATAATTCTTAGCCTCTTTCTGCCCCTGCCTATCCTTCTTACCACCCACCCAACCACAAGACATTCGTCCTCCTCTCAAACTTCCAAATCTATTCCATACAAACTCATCTAAATCCACCCACCAAACCATTTAAAAGATAAAGTAACAAGTTCCCAATCGTTACTCAATTTTACCACTTCTTTGATGGTTATAAAGTTCCAACCTTTATTCAAATATCTATCTATTTCCCTTCATTGTTTGGGCTAGCAAGCTTTCAAACTTGATTAAAAAGTGTATTTCCCATTTGGGCTTAGCAAGTTCCAAACTTTATTAGAAATTCCATTTCCTTCACCATTTGGTAATAAAGTTCCAATCTTTATTCAAATATCTATATATTTATTTTTCATCATACATAAATGGGCCATAAAGTTACAAGCATTATTCAATTTTCCATTTCCTCTACCATTGAGCTCAAAGTTTCAACCTTTATTAAAATTTCTGATAGCAAGTTCCAACCTTTACGAAAAACCATTGGGCAACAAAGTTTCAATCTTTATTCAAATATTCAAATATACAATTTTCATCATAAATTTACAATCTTTATTCAATTTTCCATTTCATCTACCATTTGTCTATTAGAAAGTTCCAACCTTTACAAAAAAAAATCATTTCCCTTCATCATTGGGCAAAAAAGTTTCAATCTTTACTCACTTTTCCATTTGATTTACCATAATTATGCTATAAAGTTTCAATCTTTAGCAACTTAAACTGAAGAAAAATAAGCAAAATTAAATCACAGCAACTTATATAGCCACCAAAACAGGGGAATGCAACCAACCATGCAAGACCATATATATCAAAACAAAAACAAAAAACATGCAAATAAATGATAAGTATGTATACTTGAGGTCCTTGAGGAGGGTTGAGCTGCTGCTGCTGGTTGTTGTTGTTGTTGTTGTTGACGAGGGCAGAGAGCAAATGGAGCTTAGCCTCACGGTAACAATTATCAGCCTCAAGTTGTTTCTGGTCGCTCTTCAACTTGAATTGCAAGGACAGAAGGTAGGAAGCTCCTCCGGCAATGGCTGCCATGGTTAGTGCCACATTACTAGCTATTGCTGGGTTTTGCATTTTGTTCGTTTCTTCAGTTTTGAGGGTTTGGTGAAACTGATAACTGTCAGATAGTGATATGAGTGTGTGTATGTTTGTTTCTGTGTGACAGAAGGTGTATCTGTATATGTATATAATGATGAGTCTAGAGACTAGAGAGTGTGGTGAAAAGGTGATGGGTTGAAGGCTGTTGGATGGGCTTGTGAGGCTAAACACGTCTACTGTAGTTCGGAGCGGATCCTTTTTTAGACACAAGGCCACAAGCATTTATATAAGGCAAAATTGGTGGAAATAATTCCTACTTGAGCCGATTATTCTAAAATAATCCGAACTTCAAAAATTGTTGAGAATAATCACTACTTGTACCCTTGTAGCCCAGAATGATCTCATGATATTTTAAAATATGTCAAAATGTAAAATAAAAACTTTGGCTATGCATATATTCATTATAATTAATGTATTTCATAGCCAAAATTAAAATTGATGGCTTAAATAAGGTTTAATTTATCAAAAAACTTGTTGTAAAAACTTAATTAGATCGTTTCGGACTACAAGGATCCAAGTAGAGATTATTCCCATCAATTTTTGAAGTTGGAATTATTTTGAGATAATCGGCCCAAGTAGGGATTATTCCCATCAATTTCGTCTTTATATAAGTTATCAACTGTAGTTTTATACGGCATGTAGCCATGTACAATCAGAATTGATATCAATAAGATATGACGTCATTAGAGTTGATGAATACGTTCGATGACAAAAATAATTGGTACTTTGGTAGCATCCATACAATTTCAGAGAATTTCATCTCAGCAGCATTTTTTTTTTCATAAAAGAGCCCTCTTTAGCTTTGAAGAATGTCTGATTGTGATATTAATATTTCAATCTTAATGAGCACAACTCTTTGTGGATCCATTTGGTCAGTGAAATTAATAAGAACAACTTCTCTCATCACGGATTGACTCTTACTATAGGAGAGACTAGCTTTATCATTATCTTACTAAAACTGAATCAAACTTAGAAATACTAAATGTTTGAACTTTTGGGGCCTCACCATTCTTGCTTGGTAAACCTGAATTCGGAATTGAATTCAAACTCGTACCGAAGCCTATAGTTTTTTTTTTTCAAGAGGAGAGAAAAGGCAGAGATATAATTTAATTCATTAACTAGTTTACATGATCGAGCTCGCAATCAATCTAGTCTAAAGTAGTGTTTTGTTTGTCTTCAGTTCATTTTTTTTCCAAATCGGTTTATTTTTTTTCAGTTTAGTTGAGTGTATTCCAATTCAATTCAATTACAATTATAATTTTAGCTTATTTTTTTTGGTTCATTTTAGTTTTTTCGGGTACGCCTATGGTACAACTTGGTGTACCATTGTTCTTTCCTTTTTCAGAGAAACTCTGCCACTGTTCTTGAATCTTGAATGAATGTAAGAGTATCCATAAAATAAAACAAAAGGAGATACCTGGCAAATATCCAAATACTAGCAACTAGAAATTCTTTAAGTGACTTTTTTTCCTTCTTAAAGTCGACTGTTATAACTTACTACAATTTTCTTGCATCTTGGACTCTTGGTCCAGACTGATGTAGCGAATGGGCGAGTGTGACATCTAATTTGTTGTTTCCTAAAATGATCTTTTTTGCCTGATGGAACTAAAATGATCTTCTCTTGCTTCCAACAATCTGGGTTGAATGGAGATCCACAAAAAGAAAATCTTGATCCTTCTGCTCATTTGCGCTCAATACAACTACAGCAACAATAACCGAGTGTAAATCCCCATTCAATGGGGGTACTCGAGGTCATGATGTACTCATTTGCGCTCAATGGAAACTAAAAAAAAAACGTCACGATAACCCTCATTGGCCTCATATAGTCATGTACTGCGATATTACTACTCCAAG
Source organism: Pharnaceum exiguum (assembly GCA_900322385.1). Taxonomy (NCBI): domain Eukaryota; kingdom Viridiplantae; phylum Streptophyta; class Magnoliopsida; order Caryophyllales; family Molluginaceae; genus Pharnaceum; species Pharnaceum exiguum. Next base: position 58,092 of record ONZK01003003.1, read on the forward strand.
CAAAAAGTCCCATGTTAGACATCGTTAAACCATTATCAACTCCAAATTATCTTGTAAGTTGTAACCTTTCACCTCTCAGGATATGATCACTGAACCTATTCATCTTTGAGCAATGTAGAACACATGCAGCCGTGAGCTGCATAGTCAGCATATATATGGGCCGATGGGGGTGGAAATGCAAACACTGTAGGCTTTAGCCCCCTTGGACATTCCCATACCCAAAACGAAAAGAAAAGTGCAATATCCGTGCTAAGCGAACTGCCCAACTGATGTCAGGAATAATAGATTGCAGAACGACTTCATAAGACTTAGGACTTTGTCTTGCATAGACTAGATGAAATATGTCATATATCTTACAAAAGACGACAGATACCATAAATTAACTAACCATAGCAAGCAGGTAGCATTATATGTTTTGACATGACATGATTTACTCAGACTTTCACAAACTAAATGCCATGCCCAATGCCCTTAAACATTGGAAAAGCTGTTCTTAATTAGATTATTTACTAGCAGAACGGTAAATCACTAATCTCTTAAATGAGCGCCTGCGGTCCGATGTCTCCACTTCACAGTCAAGTTGAGCTGATGATCTCCTGTTGTTCAGCAGACTGCAAACAATAAGAGCAAATGATCAGTTTCTTGATCAACTGTTATTCCCTTACATAGAGAGAGATACAAAAGCTTCTATTCCTTTAACATGAATCACTGAGCTAAATATACATCATCTTTTTCCCAATTCATTCTCTTGGATTTTCGGCACATTTCACCAAGCACTAAATAAGTAGAAACCCTCAGCTACCCAATGACTCGGGAGCTTTCCAACTTCAAAGAAAGCACTCTACTCCCCCAACTGTAAAACCCCATTATCTGGGACATATTCTCTCCAGATTTGAGTTTCAAATTTGGGGGTATCAGTCTAATGGACGGAGCTTAAGTATTAGCAAGAAACACTCATAAACTAGTACTAACTCTTCAAAGCAACAAGGAAAAGCGTTCATGGCAGGTCAGGTCAGGATTCATTAGACAAGAACTAAAGTGAGATTCAGTGTCCTACTGCTGATTGAGACTATAAATTCTTTTCTTTAATGATGGGAGAAACAACAAATTCTGAAGAAATATATGCCATCATACAATGATCACAGGAAGTATAGACAGTATTATTTTAGTGTTTTTATTGATAGTAACCAATTAACAGATGATGCATACAATTTACAGCAACCAAACTTCATAGGTTCTGCGTACTAGAATCACACTTGCTCACAGTGATGAATAACAGTTCTGATTATAAGGCAGCCATATTTTGACAAATATACTGACTCCTACATGCTAAGCAAATCAAACATTTTACCTAGTGCTTCTCTTTCTTGCTCGGTAATAAATAATCTCTTATTTTTTGCCACATTGTTTATCCGTTGTTCTATTAGCTCGTACAAATACACATTACACAATATTACACCAAACAAAGTAAAAAGCTGGTGGAACAAAATAGAGGTTTGTTCTCTATGGCTGTAGTTGCCATGTAGACATGCCAGTTTCATTCCATCCTTTCTACGGTGTACATAAATCATTATCAGTTATTCACCTCACCATCATACATTAATCATCATCATCCATCATACAAGCAAGATGATCAAACTCAACTTGGTTCTCACAAAAAAAAAAAAA
>ONZK01003003.1:64413-79290 GCA_900322385.1 Pharnaceum exiguum
GGAGTTAAGCACTTTAGTCTATGGCTCTAATGCTCTATGCCCTTTCTATAGCACTTTTGCTTGTTATTTTTCGAATGAAAAGCTAGAGCCTGGCATATTTTATTGAGTATGTGAGGTCATGTTTTTACTTCTGTGGACGACTGGGTTTGATGTGGTGGTACAATGATGTTCACAGCTCAAACTGTGAAGGACCGGGGCTGACATTCTTGTATAGCAGTGATTGCATATTTCATTTTTGATGAATGCTATAACAAAAACTTTAGAATTAACAACATGATAATATGATAATTATAACATTAGAATTAACAACATGATAATATGATAATTATAACATTAGAATTAACAACATGATCAAACCACCTGCAATGAAAAAAAGAAAGAAAGAAAAGGGTGAGGAGTCAATAGTGAACTACTGTTGTGCCAGTGTCTACCTTTGTCGGAGTGTACGGATCACATAGTGTATGCAGCCTTTTACTTGATTGAACTCTAACCAGTATGAGATTGGATGTAAAATTTTGATTTGGCGTAATCGCTAACCCCTCCCCCCTCTTTAATTTGTACCTTGCCTTCTATTCCTATTGTATGAAAGCATGCTCCACGGTGACACTGTGTTTGTGGCTTTGCCTGGTGCTGCGGCCTTCTCATGCATGTATCTTGATATTGCTTCTGTACTATTTAAGTAACCCTAATGATCAATTGAACTTTTTACGGATAACTCATGGAGCCTAAGCTCCATTATCTTCTGCGGTGTGGGTCCTAACGCCTCACTCACCCTGAGGTGAGACGATTATGGGAGGCGCACGCCTCTGTGCGCCTCAGCCTGAGGCGTGGGGTGAGTGAGGCACTCATCTCCTGGTTGGAGGTGACTTAGTAAAAAAAAGAAGGTAAACAACAGAAAACATCCAGAATGGAGGACTGTGAGCGGGTAAATTAACCAAACAACACTTAAAGGTTGTAGATTGGCCTTTTAGGTGTTCAATTTCGTCGAACAACTCTCCGGCCATGGGAAAAGTAAGTTGCCGGAGATTGAATCAATGCCGGAAACAACCTACTATTCACAGAAATAGCCGCTCAACATGACTATGGCATTACTTTTGATCCAAATTTTGTAGTTATGCCTAGATCCAAGATTTAGAAGATGGGGTATTTTCTAATCTGTCTTTTTATTTTAAATCTGTTTTCTAGGCAGGCTGCGCCCTTTTTCAATATAATTAGCGGGTTACCAGATATTTCTTTTATCTCCCCCTTTACTTGAAGAGAGATTGTGAATAAAGTTTGAAGGGTATAATTAGCTTTAATTTGAATTTTGTATGTATTTGGGGACAACCCCAATTGGAGAGATATCATTTTAATTCAAACCAGGGAAGAATTATTCTTTCGCGTTCCTCCTCTCGCTCCCAGTGACCTTGATTGATAATTATGTTTTCTCTCTTTGGACAAATACACAAAAAGTGAATACACTACTTAGTGACATCCTGCTGGCGCTCTCTTCTTTTCACTGTGTATATATTGTCCGAATATTATATGATCACGTTAATATTTTGAGGCTGCCCAGACCCTGGATATGGTTTTTCCTTGTCAAAGATGGTTTGGAATTTGATATTTTAACATTAAGAGGCTCATCATTTGTGATGATGGAGATCTAATCATTAATATGTAGTTCTCCTCAAATGTTTGTGTCATCACTGTTCCCTTCTGCTGTGATTATTAACCTTGTTCCCTTTCCATGTCTTGCACCCCCTTTAAAGAATATATTTGCACAACTTTTTACTCCCCCACCCCCAGATTGCTAGCAATGTGGCTCACATCGACACACATGACTGTCATTTGCAGATTATCTCTCCATATAATCTCTACTTGAATCCTAGACTTGTCATGAAACAATATCAATTCTGGCGACTTATCACAAATTTCTTGTACTTCAGGAAGATGGGTAAGTACTTTAATCTCTTGTCTCAGCAATGTTTAGGTCTCTTATCATTTATTTTTACTGCAGTTTGAGAAGCTTTTTTTTGTCTTCTTCTGAAAGTCAGTTGGAGGAGCTTTGTGTTGTTCAAAGTCCAACATTTTGTTGACTGACTACATTGTCTACCTTTGTATTCTACATATTAACTATGTCATAGTATGTTGAAGTAACTAATGTAACAAGTCTTAAAGATGCTTAAGAAGTAATATGTTTGATTGAGCACATCGAACAACCCAGTAATGAGTGAGGATGTCGGAACAAGCTTGTCAAAAATAGTAATTTTTTTAAAAACAGAAGAATTTCGGAAAATGATGACTGAAGGAATATGACAATTTTGGAGTTGTCTGATATATTATGTACATATGATATGATATTCTACTGCACTGTTAGCAGTTTTCTATTGTGGTAGTTTGGATATCCTAAGCTAGTTCCTATTATGTTTTTATGATTATTTGTACACTATATGATGTTTGCAATTCAATATTCTTTTTCATTCTCTTCAAGAGGTTTTGCATACTCTCAAGTTTACTTGCCTCGCACCTAAGTCCCTGAAGTCTATATTCTATCAATGTATGTTGATGCTTGATCTTGTAACAGATGGCTCCTTTCTTTTTCCCATTCTGATTTTTGTCCCTGTTCCTGTTCCTAGATTTGGATTTCCTCTTCCACATGTTCTTTCTGGCCCGCTATTGCAAACTTCTTGAGGAGAACTCCTTTCGAGGAAGGACTGCAGATTTCTTCTATATGCTCTTGTTTGGCGCTTCTGTTCTTACTGGAATTGTTCTTGTTGGAGGAATGATCCCATATGTGTCCGAGTCGTTCGCGAGGATCATTTTCCTCAGCAACTCTTTGACGTTCATGATGGTTAGTTGCGTTTCCCTCATTCGCTGCATGACGCTTTGACTTGTCCCTTTGCTTGCGTTGAATATCTGACATATCTGATTCACATGCAGGTTTATGTGTGGAGCAAGCAAAATCCTTATATCCATATGAGTTTCTTGGGTCTCTTTACCTTCACAGCAGCTTATCTACCATGGGTAAGTATTCGATTTGTCTCTGCAATGTGGTGATCAGACTGCTGACGGGCTGTGTTTGAAGGAAACCAGTGAAGTACACCTTTTTTGTTAGAGAACCTAAGCTCTATTATAATCTCAGTGGGCTTTGCTATGCAAGTCAAAACTTTCTTCTGCTTGAGTATGGACTCAGGATAGGAGCTTCCCGACTCACACAAATTTTAGAAGTTTTCATCACATGTCAACTGCTCTCCATGTCACATAGGAAGCTGAGCGGGGACTCTTACTCTCTGTAGTTGAAGATGCACCATATTTTTGGATTCTTGCATATAAAAAATGAGCCTGAGAACAGCATTTTGTGTTTATATATTAACGATAATTCCTAAAGATAGTAGCTTAACAACTAATTTACCTTTTCTGGTCTGGCCTATGATTTTGTATCAAAGTAGAACACACTAGTGTCAGAAAGCATACACCAATCACTTCTTATGCTAACTTATTTCTTCTTCGTTCAGGTTCTTTTGGGATTCTCTGTCCTTGTCGGAGCCAGCCCTTGGGTTGATCTATTGGTATTTTCTCTCTACCTTACTCTTTTTTTTATTGAGATAGTAAATTAATGCTAACAGTCGCAGATGTAGGCCATTTCGCAAAGTTACCCGTAGTGCATGAAATAGCAAAAGAATTTGAACTATCGCGTTAGTAGTTTTTTTTTAATTGTCACTTAGTAACTATGTAATTGGAGTATTAATCTATAGTTTTAGGATTAGTTTGGGAATCTCTATCAATATTACTTTTCCCTTCAAGTCCTTAACAAAAGGTTTGGACACTGTTCAGTTGTGAAAACCTGGAATGTTTTCCAGGAAAGCCCCAAGAAAGAGAAAATATTTTCAAGTAAGCCAATTTTCAAATTGGAAATGAATTGTTGGAGAATTCTGGTGTTTCCCCATAAAAAGATGCTCCTGAGTTTCCCAATCTCCAAACTAAACACATGGTGCATAGATGAGAAACATTTGATAAGGCGTTGTGCAGCATTACTGTCTCAGACTCTCAGAGTTCTATGTTGTCCATTTTTCTTTTTCTGTTTAGTTGTGATGTTTTATGACAGAAGCTTAGAGAATAGTTGAGAGTGACAAGGAATATTGGAAGTGGTGAAGGGAGCAAAGATGAGAGTCACTAGTTTTTGTTTAAAAATGATAAAATTAGAAATTGCTCTTGAATTGGTTGTTAGCCTAGAGGTGGATAGCCCTTCATAGTTGCTTGATTTGCCTTAACAAAGAGTTCCATTTTCGTTTTTCTTTTTTAAGGGAGAATCATGCTGTTAGTAGTTCTGTGAGTGAGATTGTATAAAAACTATAAATGAAAAAACAAAAAAAGAACATGTAGCCATGATATACCTATATGTGGTCACTAGCTTTTATGAGTTCTCTGCCTAGCTTTTTATGCCAATTCAGAATACAAGTTAAAAATTAGGCATATTTGTATGAGTTTTCTAATCTGTCAATCTTCAAATCTAACTTATTGGAACAGGTTTTCTCACTTTCCATGTTATCTCTTGAGATGGAAAATTTAGAGATACAAATATTAAAAAATATCGACAACTGAACACACCTTTAGGTCCATTTGCTCTCATGGATTCATGTTTTTGTGATTTTTATGCATCTGCTTCTTTTTTATAGTTAGTGCTTCATTCTTGTCTTCCCAACCCATGTATCAATCTGTGAAGACTTTCCCTTATCCGCCCTCCTAACTTATCACCACCATCTGCATTCTTTTCTCCAGAATCATAATTTGAAATATAGTAAAGTTTTGTGGTGGACAGAGGAAAGAAAAATAAGGGGTATGTTTGGTTTTCTGGTGGTTTGCTGGCGGTCCACGGTTGTACACTAGTACTAGGTATGGAGTGGGGATGAGGGAGGCTCTGGTTAAAAGTAAATAGCTCAGACGGGGAAGGTGGTGAGGGCTCTGAGCATGAGAGGGCAATTGGGAGTCAGGGAGGGGGATTGGAGTGAATCGGCTGGAGCCAAGTTTTGTTTTGAGGGAGAAGGGGAAGAAAGGTTATTGGACACACATGCAGGCCATGTTAGGTGAATGGAGCGTGGATGATAGGGATGAGAGAGAGAGAGAACTTGAAGGAGCTAATAGACAGATTATAAAGCTCATGAAGGGAAAGCTTCACTTTTGTTTTGTTTTTTAAATTCTCTATTAGGTCATATACAGAAAGTGGCAGACTTTGTGGTTGATAAATCTTCCACAAACAAATACCATATATTGTGCAATACGGTATATCAGTCTGAGCAGCTTTCCCCCTACTAGTTGTGACAAGTACAAGGCGTGGTGGGATAATTTCCGAATCCACATGGCTAATAGTATTCTATAGAACAGTGTGCATTGGGGATTATTATCATTGTGGTGTTACTTGATTGGTAGAAGATTTCAACTGAGATCTTCAAAAAAAATTCTTCTCGGAAACTGTTTAGAAAGCTGACTATATGGAAGAGTCGTGGTTGCGTGGACCTGGAGTTGTTGACATTAAGGAAAAAACAGTCTTATCTATTATTTTGCTTTGTTCCAATTTGTTTTCAGAAATTGAGATCAAGAGGTCCTTCCTGTCAGGGTCATTTTCGTTTGAGAAGACTTTTTAAAAATATTGATGGCATATCTCCAACTGTTCTCGTGTATCCGTGGGTAACAAATTTTCCATATTTTCTGTGTCCAGGGAATGATTGCCGGCCATGCATATTATTTCCTTGGGGACATATACCCAAGAATGACAGGTCGACGTCCACTCAAAACTCCCTCTATCATCAAGGCGCTGTTTGCAGAGGAGCCTGTAGTGGTGGCGCAGCCTGGAAATGTCCGCTTTGCTGCTCCAGCACCAGAGGATCTACATGAAGATTAAGCACGTCACTTGTGTTTGATTGTAATTACTTGTGGAGATAGTTCTGGGACCTAATAGTCACTAACAATTGATCGACTGAAAACTAACTACAGGCTAGTTATGATCAATGTGACCTTGTTACATTGTCGGGTTAAGTTGTATGTAGCTTTTGAGTAAACCATTTTTGGTTATGTGCAGTTTGATCTAGTCATACAGTATTTTTCGGCCTTAATAGTGTAGCCATAATATTGCCTGGGTTCTTGTGGTATCTCTCGTTGTATTTGACTGTTGGCGATTGTTGAAATAATTTTGGTTTAGAGGACTTTAGGTTCGCGTCCCCAAAAAAAAACACATTTGAGAAGGAGAAACAAAATCTTTATTCTGAGCTGATACACAATTGCATTTAGCAAATAAAATCATGATGTTACGCTGCTCAGAGCAGATCATGAATTAAGGTTTGCCAGTCATTTCCCTATTCAGTTTCTGTTCACCTACACGTCCAGTCATTCACAACCAGACTTGACTCTCTCATGTAACACAATCAACAGGTGGACTAGAGTCTAGAGGAGTGCAAAGCTCGGGTCTTTAGCCAGTTGAGGACATCACTGAAGACCAACTCCACGTCCTTGTCAGACTCTCCGACGAGGAGGTGCCCCATACCAGGGTAGATCTTGAGGGTCTTGTCCTTGCTTGAAGCCTGTTGGTGCAACTTCCTCGCGTATTCAGGGTCACAAAGTACATCCTTCTCGCCGTGCAGGATCAGGAGGGGGACGTCCACCTTCTCGAACTTCCCTTGCAACTCTCTGCATATCCGTAGTAATTCATAGGCAGTGGCCGCCCGTGGCCTCCCCTTGTATGCATTTGGACTCGCCTTTGCGAGCTTACGCTTCCATTCAATCTGAATATATCAAAATTTCATGCATTCTTCTGTGATTTAGTTCAATCAGCAGATATAGTAACTAAAATTAGCTTACTCATAGAATCATCGACTGAGCTACTTTTTTTTTCTTTCATCTGCCTTATGCAAGTAGCTAGATGTGTCTTTCTCATCCAAGTTTTTTTTTTTGATATGAAAACAAAAAAAAATATCTTGGAAGAGGTTAAAAAATAGTGGAGTACTGCGGAGAAAATGACGTTGTACTTGTTCTGTTTCTTCAAAGGACAAGGAAGGAGCCATCCATTATTCCATCCCATTTGTCCCAAGTTTCCAGTGTACATTAGTGAGACAAAGCTTCTATGGCCCTGTCCTTTTGACCTTTTGTAGGTTATATTTCTTTGCAAGTCCACCAATAACACTGTCCTTCAGCGAATCAACCCATGATAGACAATGATTGAAACAATTTAATGATGATAGTAAAATGTTTGTGTGTGCGTGCATGTGTGGTATTTTCAAATTTCAATGTTACTAAATTTTTAGAAGAACTATAACGTCTATAAATTAATTGATTGTCCATACACTAACTTTTATCTATGAACCATAACTATGTTAGCATAAACAAGTTTCCGGAGATGAATGTCAGGAATCATCACGCCCTCCATTCTCTATTACTAGTTAAGTAGTTATCAAGTTCACATATATCTGTAATTTTGTTCAAGTGCCGAAAAGCAAACAATAGAGTGGCTGACCTTAAATGAGCCGTCATACATGGACATGCGAGTGGGGATGATACGCCATCTCGGAAAGAGTGTAGCAGCGATCCAAAGAAGATGCTCCAAAGGCCATGGAGGCTTGAATTTTGCACTGACCTCACACATGGCTCCACTTAACACCACCCCGTCGAATGGCAATGTCTGGCTGTGGTTCTTAAGTGCCATTAGAAGCGCGATTGCTCCGCCTAAGGACTCACCATACAGAAAAGCCGGCATTGGTGGCGGGGCATGGATCTTTCGGAAGGATTGGAAAAAGGAAATGCAGTCATCAACAACGGGGTTGATGTCAGGGATGTGTGCAGTAAATTTGTCGAGCCCTTCTGAGAAACCATGGCCCTGTCATAAGTTGTTTAGGACCAATTTATAGTCACTCTAGCTAGAACTTGCTATAACACACGTAGAAGTCTTCTGGTTATTGGAAAAGCAAAGTTGTTAAGAGCAGTAAACTGCTGATGACTTGATGTGAATGTCTTTCCCGAAGATGTATTGGAAATCTTACACTGACAAGTATTGTCACATTCGCAGGAACTGCTACACCTGGTGATCAGTTTGTATGACGAATATTTTTGACATACATTGACATATAACTTGATCAAATATCATCCTAGTTTTGTTTTTGAGATTATAGTTAAACTAGCTGGATCATATATATTGACATATAACTTGATCAAATCACTTCTATTTTTTTTGGCTGTGGACTTGATCAAATCACTTTCATATTTAATAAATAACGGCACTGAAATTCACTACTACGCAAACAGTTCATAAATTCAACCAACAATATTTTTGTAAGGCAACCAACTTTGGAGCTCAATAACCATCTTTTACCTGGTGGTCTATGGCACAGATGATGAAGCCAGCCTTAGCGAGATGGACAGCAGTGAGTTGGAGAATCCAGCTCGACTCACAGGCGAAGCCATGTATGACGAAGACAGAGCCAAGGAGTTTTTGTGGAGGGGATAGAATGGGAATCCACCATTGAGTGAAGAGCTTAAGGCCTCTTGCATTGGTAATGTACTTGGACGAATGAGTGACTGAGTGATGAGTGTAAAACTCAGAAGGGGTGAGCTCACCAAAGGGGCTCTTCTCATTTGCATCTGTTATAGGATGCACCATTTTTTGCTTTTTTTCAGTGAGGAGAAGCAAGTAAGCAACACTATGCCAGCATGTTTAAAGTAGTACACTATTCTTAGAATGTGTGTGTGTTCGTGTGTTGTGTTTTATTGCAATGAGAAAGTTGACGAGGGCATGCCTAGAATTAGGACGAGTATTAAGAAGCACTCAACCACTTTACGTCACAAACTTGGTATTTTTGATCAATTTTAGCGGTGTAGGTACTGTTTATTAAATAAGGACGTGGGACTAAAGTTTATCTAGTTTCACTGGAAGCAGATGACATACTTGAGTATAGCCCTACGAATATGGTACTTCAATCTCAGTAAATGAATGATTAAGGTACTGTACTTGTCACACAAATATTCACTCCTACGGGTAGATGGTGTTATGTTAAACTTTGGTAGATGGCCTTAAAAAAAACTAAAGTAGATGAAGTACAACAACAATAATAATATCCCAATTAAAAGGGGTGCTCGAGGTCAAACGCAACCGTGGATTTGGAAAATAGATGAAGTAACGGGACTAAATACATGCAGTCGTGAGATTTGGAAATCAATAATTCTTTATTCCTTGACTCGTATACTGTGCCCAACTGCCCATGATTGACAAACACAAAGTAAGCCCAACTATACTGTATTATTAGATCATCTTTGTAGCATAGTTACATCAACAAAAGGCAGGACTAAGAGACAGTTAAAACACTCAAACTATTATGTCAGAACTTGTTCTAGTTGTAATCAACAGTTGATCACATTGTAAGTACTAACGCATACTACTCGATTCAAAAAAAAAGAAAGAAAAACACATGCTCCACCAGTCCACCACTCCACCTAGTCCACCATACAGGCAAATATGACCAAAATCGACAACCCATATACACATATTCACCTCACTGTCTCTAAGAAAGCCCTCATCATATGCCCACACCGAAGATGTATGTCTACTATGTCATTAATCTCAGTTTTTTTTTTGGTGTGGTCATCCATTGGCACAAGGTTGCAAAACTAGAAACTGGAGCAGAAAAAGGAGCTAGAAGCACATCAATCTTCGAATGTTAGGTAGAAAAATGGACTTCCAAAGGGTGCCCCTAACAAACTCCTGTCAGTCCTTTTCACATTGTTCCCTACCTTTAATTCTACAACCTTCAAACCCTCTAGGAACATAATGTAGATCCCTATTTGTGCACCATTCTAGCTAAGAGACAAATAAATCACATGGCGCATAATGCCCAATGTTAGCTACCTAGCATTATCACAAGCACTGATGGGTAGGCACAGGACATGTCCTCACTATGACATAAAAAAGAAGAAGATATCTGGTCTTCAATACTTCATTCATTGCATAAACAAAAGGTGAATAATACAATTACTAGCTCTACTCAGATCTGGTAGATTTACAGATACATCAAGATAGTACAAAACATCTCACTCTCCATCTTTGTTCATCTTACAGTAGTATGTAAGTATGTAACTCTATGGCTCAACAATCCTCTTTAACAGGACCAAGATCAAAGATAAAAGGAAAAAGAGAATGATGGAAAAAATGGCGGTGAATGAGGCTTCCAAAGCCTAGACAATTGTAGGAACCAATGCCCATTCCCAAACAATGTTTTTTTTTTTTAATCTAAAAGTTTTTTTTTTCCGAATGGAACCATGTCTGGCCTGGCAATGAGCAAGGTTGCAAATCATATAAATCCACCTCTGAGGAGAACAATTTTTTAATGAAGCTGCGGTTGGAACTAATAAATTGGGTGATATTGTGCCGACAATCTTTTCGGAGGAAGCTTTCGCAGGATGAAGAGGACTAGTGCTGACGGCAGTATCTCAACAAGCTGTCATATAGCGCAACAGATAATCAAACAGCATCATCAGAGAAGTGAAGAAAGAAAGGAAGACTAATTTAAAGCTTGGTCACATTGTACCATGTAGTAAAAGAAGTTGAGCACTGGATGATCCAGGACTTGAAGGGAAGCATCCTTGTCAAATGCAGACAGGGCCACCTGTTATTGAAGTTTATTGCAAATGGCCAAGTAGAATTGTATGAATACCAGTCACAACTGACAAGTTCATGCTGTAGTTCATAGCACATAACTAAAGGGAAGGAAATGAACACTTAAAATCATAATGAAGGAATCATGGAGAAACATACCATAAATGATCTTATAAGAAAGCAGGTGGTACATACAGCTGTAACTGAGCCAACCTGCATAGTCAGCAACCGAAAGGGTAAGATCTTTTTCACACTCCTTTCCTCATTTCCTTTAACATTATTACTACTGCTTTTAAGGTGTTTGTTCAGGACTGATTATACATCTTTTCCGCTATCACTGCTCCAATGCTTTTTGTCCTACGGAATAAGCTGGAGTTGAACAGCTAAAACTTATTTCATTCAGGTCAGCCTGAGTACTACAAAATTGGTCAAAATTTCAAGTCATCTGAAATATGGATGACTGCTTAAGCTTGATTTATTCACCGAGGTTGTGGCCATATTCCTCAAATAACGGAATCAAAACACAGATGGACAAGATTTGCAGCATATTTGGACCAATGTTGGCAGTTGATTAAGTGAAAATCTATTTTGTCAGATACTAAAGGGAGCAGGACAATATTTCTTCTTGCTTTGTTTTCTGTTTGAATGCAGTGGGAAAATAACACCCTTTTAAACCTTTTTTATAAGAAAGAAAATAAGACAGCAGATTCAGAAATAGTACTGAAGGGAATCACAAACCTCATACAACTTCTTTCTCCTCCCTCTAGATTCAATTGGGAACTGTCTCAACATCTTAAATAAGCTGTATAAGGTTACAAGTCATAAAACAGGTGAAGCTTAACAAGTAAAATATCAAAACGTTTAGGCAATCAGAAATGTATGAATTGTCATTCAGGAAAACCCAACCTTCCTCCACAGAGCAAGAAACCTAACGCAGCTGAAAAAGAGACAGCTGCCAACATTTGTGAATTAAGTTAGATAATTTGAAGAAATATGTGTCATGAGCTCATAGTCTAATATTTGTTTGAAGAAAATCAAACCTGCAACAAAGATCCTTCCAACGGTTTCGAGGATAATGCTGTAATCCAGCCAGAGGAAAAACCAGATGCAAACCTGAAATTCAAATATGATCATTTCGACATACCAACTTACCAAGCTCTCAAAACCCAACAAAATTAAACCAGATAAGTAGATAGCTGACCCAAGAAAGGTCTTAAGCTACGTTGACACGGACTGTCGAGTATCTTGCTACTATATATGTCACAAAACCACAAGTAGACAAATAAACAAATATAAAAGAGGTAAACGATCTTATATGCAGATGATTTATCAGATGCAACCTACCTGTACGAAATAAATTCCAGCATTGATCAATATGTACAAGAGCCTTAGCTTGTCAGCTGGTATACTTCTAGCCTGCTCATTCATTGAAATCTCACGTAAATCAGACAAGAACAAAGAGGGTGCAGCGATCATGAAGGTGGAAAAGTAATCATCAAAACCCCACACTTTACCTGATAATATATCTCTGCCCAAAATAGGACAAGGAGAGTGTATGTGGTGAAGAACAGAAAACCAGGCAGGTCCAGTAGCACCGATGTGAAAACCTGTAACAACCGACAATCAATACATATCGAAACATCCTCACATTCATATTCGATGATTCTGTTTCATAATCTGCTCAAAACCACATCCCACCAATTTATTTCATAAGAACGACTGGCAATAAAACAGTAAATGCTTCTGGGTTAAATATATCTTTAATTAAAAAGATCCCGTAGAGGAGAAGCTCCATAACTCACTGGCACATATTCACAAACTTACCCTTGGTCTCAAAACATACACTTGCTTGTGGAAACAGAATAGAATTGCCAATACTGGAAAAATGCAGTTTGTCAGAATTCAGAAGTTGCATTATTCAATAATATTTTATCAAGAAATCTCGCAGGAATGATTTTGTTTTACCTCCATTTACGATGAAATTCATAAGATGAAAAACCTTCTGTGTAGTCCATCCATATTCGGGCACTCTCAACTGGATTCTGACTAATTGAACCTGCAAGAGGACAAGTAGCACAGGCAACTGTAACTAAGAAAAAACTCCAGTAAATTTAGCTTTCACTGAAGTAATAGAGTATGATTAGCGTTTTGGTAAGATGAAAGGCTGCAGTAAACTTATCTACAGATCATTCGCCCTTATTGTTTTAAACAAAAGGCATTTCCGTAGCAGTTCAGAATCTTTTTTTTTGGAAATAGCATTTCTGAACTTATGAGCTGAATCGAGAAGCTTAAAGTGAACAAAGCTTATGAAAGAAATCGCCAAGACCAAAATGGTTCTTCTTTGCTTGAAATTAACAACTTATAGAATTCAAGAGTGACACTTTATAACTGGGTATGCTTAAAGAGATCAAACTTATCCAGTCCACATAGCAGCCGACCCTGCTTATAAGATAGTTAATTCATCCCTTGGAAAATAAAAAAAAACTTGTCAATTCTGGAAGTTATACCATTGTCACCAATAAAAAAGGACAGATGTTGCAGACGTTTATCAGACAATTACATTTTCATCAAACGGTTATAACCACCAAGGCGCTCAAATCAAACACTCTTAAGGTCTAAAGTCTAAACCTTTCCATAGGAGCATCACACATCAGCTTGCTATAGTGATAGGGCAGAACATGTCAACATGTCGATCAACAACAGTAATTATCAGTCCAGTTTAATGGAAAGGGAGCAGAAACAGACATTTCAACCTCAAACTACTCACACCAGCCACATTTCCCAATTATTTTTTTTTTTCAGCAGGGAAGCACCAGTTTAGCCATGTAAGGGCCATAATATATAGTTAACTCCATCACATTAGCAGCAGGACTCAAAAAAAAGAGCACAATGGAAACTCAATTCTTCACCCTATATGATGATCACATGCTGCTTCTTCACATTTAAGTTTCGCACCAGATACCATCAGTACTCTCCTATTCACAGCAAAAAAAAAAAAAACACACACAAGAGATATTCCTTCATCAGATATACTGGAATGTCTGGTCTAATTCACAAAGACAATAATAATTGATCATTAATAATTGAGGATCACTATTCACTTTCTTTGCAAAGTTCATACATTATGCCTAACATTTATAATTATCTAGGAAAGCACTAACTGAACCTGCGAGTGGAGAAGAATCACAGGTAACTGTAACTAGGAAAGAAGTCCAGTATATTTAGCTTTCACTGAAGTAAAAGAGTATGGTAAAGAAGAAAGGCTGCAGTAAACTTATCAACAGATCATCAGCAAATGCGAATGGAGATTGAATAAAACTACAGGTTCGGACAGCCTTTATTAGTTTTTTTTTGTGAACAGACTTTATTGTTTTAACCAAAAGGCATTTCCGTAGCAGATATGAACTTTTCTTTTATGGAAAAGATTAGCATTTCTGAACTTATGAGCTGAATGCAAGAAGCTTCGGGAATAAAGCTTATGAAAAGAAACCGCCAAGACCAAAATGGGTTCTTATGTGCTTGAAATTAACAACTTAAAACATTCAAGAGTGACACTTTATAACTGAGTTCAATCAACAGTGGGGTATGCTTAAAAGAGATCAAACTTTGATCTCAAAGAAAAAAGAAGAGATCAAACTTAGCCAGTCTACATAGCACCCAACATTGCTTACACTACATCCAGGAGACAAGTTGCAAAGTATAACTACTAATCGCTGAATGATAAGATAGTTAATTCAGCCCTTGAAAAAAGAAAAAAAAATGTTAATTCTGGAAGATAGTACCATTGTCACTAATAAAAAAGGAGGACAAATGTTGCAGAGGGACAATTACAATTTCATCAAATGGTTATAACCACCAAGGCGCTCAAATCAAACACTCTAAAGCTGCTACCTGTAGCCTGTACATTACTGTATTCGAGGGCAGTCAAAGTAGCCGGTCAGACATACAGCTCCATTGAGACAAACACATATTTGCGTAAAAGGGCTCGTTTACACTTAACAGTGATAGTGGATATGGGCAACAGGCTGCAAACTGTATTTCCTTAAGCTATAATCTGGTAGTTATTTATCTACCCTCAAATCAACACTCTAAAGTATAAACCTTTCCATAGGAGCATCAGCACAGGGATGCTCAGGGCACCACATGTCGATCATTAACAGCAATTATCAGTCCAGGTTAATGCAAAGGGAACCGAAACAGACATTTCAACCTCAAACTACCCACACCAGCTACATCCCCCCCCCCCCCCCCCCCCCCCCCCCCCC
>ONZK01003003.1:79707-97364 GCA_900322385.1 Pharnaceum exiguum
GTATGATGATCACATACTGCTTCTTCACATTTCATTTTCAAAGCACCAAACACCATCATTACTCTCCTATTCACAGCTTTAACAACAAAAAAACCAACACAAGAAACATTCCTTCATCAGATTAACTGGAATGTCTGGTCTAATTCACAAAGACATAATAATTAACTGATCATTAATAAATGAGGTAAACCATCACTATCCACTTTCTTTGCAAAGTTCATCATTATCTTATCTCAAGTTGGTAATTCTTGTACACAAACAATAATCAATGGCAATAAATAAACCAAACCCACAAATCATTTCACTTCATTTGCAAAATACAATGTCAACATAACCCACAAAGCTCAAATAAGAGGGAGAGAGGAGTAGAGAGGGGTATGCATACCAGAGCAACAAGGGAAACAATGGTAAAGAGAGCACATAAGGTGAAAAAGATCCCATCTTGCCACTCAACTGACTCATTTATCTTATGCCACCAATTTGCAACCAAGCTTAACCCTCCAACAGTATCACCAAGCTCTAGCTTTCTCATCATCATTGTTGTTGTTTTGTCAACTATTGTAAAATGTCAAAGTGTTTTTTTAAGCTCTAAGGAGAAAACCCACTTGGCATATTATTGTCTCAATCCAAAAACATAAGCTTGCAGGCTTTTCTTCATCTTATATTAAGATTATTACTTGTTCAACATATTGTGCCTTTTCTTTTTGGGTCTTTGTTTTTGTCTTTGTTTGAGCTGGCTGTTTAGTTATTATTCTGTGGAAGAGAAAGACTAGTTAATTAGAGGGTTTTAAGACATACCACTATACCAGTCAGTCTTTAGATAGTCTCATTTAGCAGGTCAACAAGTAAAAAAGAAAGTGGGGTTTGGCTGGTTGGTAGGTGCTTGGCCTAATGCTGTATGTGAGTTGTGAGTAGACCTGGCAGTTCGGGCGGGCGGGTCGGATTCGGGTCGGGTCGGGTCGCTTTCGGTTCGGGTCATTTCGGATTTGGGTCGCTTTCGGGTCGATTACATTTCGGGTCGGGTCATGTCGGGTTTGGTCCGGGTTCGGGTCGAACTTTTAAAAAAAAAAACTTACTAATATCACAAAACTTAATAATGATTAGTACTCCTGGATGGATGAGTTTAAGCAAGTCAAAGAATCAACTAGAAGATCCAGGATTCCTACCACAACTAATATCACAAAACATCTAGGATTCCTACCACAACTAGAAGATCAAAGAATCAAAATGAAACTGGTTGAACCAGAAGCTCACGTCAAGGATCAAAAATTCTAAATGAAACTTTACTAACTAGTTCATCACATTTGCAAACTTTAGTAATGTTCAATGTTACATTGGATCGTTGATTCGCTAGTGCCACATATATAAATACACAAGCATGGACTCAATAATAGAATTGTTCAAAGAGGCCAATAAAACATAATAATTTCAAAGAGCTTCAAAGTCTCCATCTTCATCGTCTTGCTCGTCTTGCTCGTCACACTCATCAACGACTTGTGTATCTTCGAGATTAAATACCAATCCCTCGTTCTCTTGGATTTCTTGCTCACCTATAACACAAATTACATAACATTCCAATTAAATAAGAACACTCTATAATTATAAGGTCAAAAATACAAAAACATACAATCACTTAAATAAACTACTTACTTTCGTCCACATGAAGACCAAATATCCAAGATCGGGTGGTAAGCAACATTTCAGCGGTTTCCGGCGTAAGGGAAGACCTCCACTTTGTCAAAATCCTACTCCCAATACTAAAGGCGGACTCGGATGCCACAGAAGTGATTGGTATAGCTAACACATCTCTTGCCATTTTGGCAACTAGAGGAAAACGAGACTCATTCTTTCTCCACCAAGAAAGAACTTCCAATTCACTATCACTAGGCAATGGCTTTTCAGCTAAATACACATCCAATTCTGTCTCATTATCATCTAAGGCATCCGCTCTTGATGCAAGTCTCTAATAGAAGACATCCGAGCAAAAGTTAGATAACTAATTTAAATTCAAATAATTTGGCTTATAAAATACAATAATAGCATTAAACTATATAAAAGGCGACTTACAGCAAGTGGATTTTTGTTTTTGTAACCCCCAATTTTAGTCGGTGGAGGTTTGGGGACTAGGACATCTTCGGACTTGTACTCCGCAAATAGTGTAAACAACTTTTCCGTCACTTGGTCAAGTCTCTCAGTGGCTTTAGAAGCACCTTCATTATCATCCAATTCCTCAAAACAAACTCTCACCATCTTCATCTTGTAACGAGGATCCAATATGGTCGCTAGAGTTGGCCACGACTCGACTCCGTTCGACTCCGACTCGACTCGTCCCGATTCCGACTTCAAAAAATATAAAACCTTAAGTAAACCGTTGAGACCGATTCGATTACGACTCGACTTGTCAAAATGAAAATTGTAAAGTCGCAACCCGAACCGAACCTAGACGACTCGACTTCGACTCGACTCAATTATTAATCTTGCCAAACCGTAACCCGAACCGAACCGAACCTAACCGATTCGACTACGACTCGACTCATTTTTTATTTAGACTCTATTCGACTCGACTCTTTTTTAATTCGACTTGTTAGATTTGATTATTAAACTATGAAATTACTAGTGTATAGCAATGAGATGAGATTAGATTTGATTCTGTGCATTAGTGATTGATTGAAATTCATAACATGTTGTGTTTATAAATGTTTGGTCATTCAATTCATTAGACGTATATTATATATAATACAAGTGATTTGTATCATGTTATGAGTAGAATTGATGATTATTGTCATATTTCACTATTAAACTACTAGTGTATACCAATGAGGTGAGATTAGATTCGATTTATCGACTCGACTTGGGTCGACTTGAACCGAATCAACGATTCGACTTGAACCAAGTCGCGACTCGATGCAAGTCGTTCTTGAACCGATTTATGACCGACTCGACTCAAACCGAATCGTCGATTTGAAAAAATTTCAAATCGTTGACGCATCGGTCCTTTTCGATTTGGTTCGACTCCGATGCCATTTTCCACCGACTCGATTCGATTCGGTTTCCAGCGACTCGATTTTCGACTGCAAACCAATCGTTGGCCAGCTCTAATGGTCGCAATGGAGAAAATAATACTATAATCATTCCAGTATTTCTCAAATTTGGCTAACATATCTGTAGCCATCAACTCCAACTCTAAGTCACCACAATAGAGATATTGGACCAAGGTAGATTCAATGGCCCAGACATTTCCGAAGTACAAGTTGGCAGTTGGGTATTTTCTACCGGACATGGCGGTAGTGATCTCATCAAAGGGACTTAGAAGAGTAGATATCTTCTCCATTTTCACCCACTCTTCATCAGAAAGGTTTGGTGGAAATTTTTTTATCATTTCTTTCCGCTTTACTCATTCTTAAGAACGCCTCACGATAGTTTATTGCCCTCTCTATCATCTTATAAGTGGAGTTTCATCTTGTTGGGCAATCAAGAGACAATCCCCTAGAACAATCAATACCAAGTATCTTGGCATGCTCAACAAATCTCAACTTTCTAGCCCTCGAACAAGTGATATAGTTAACCAACTTTCTAAACTTTTTCAAGGGCTCCGATATGACCTTAATCCCACTTTGAACAATCAAATTTAAAATGTGTGCACTACACCTTACATGAAAATGTTCACCATTACACGGTAATCTACTACCACTCAAGGAAAGAGACTCAACTAATTGACCGCACATGTTGTCATTATATTTAGCATTGTCCAAAGTACAAGTGAAGATCTTATGTTGAATTCCCCAACTCTCCATTAACTCCATCATCTTATCATGCACATTGTCGGCATTATGAGGTGGCTCCAAAAGAAAAAATTTCAACACTTTACAATGCAAGTTCCAATCAACATCAATGTAATGTGCAGTTAAAGAAAGATATCCTTGATCCACAAAAGAAGTCCACATATCCGTAGTCAAGCAAATTTTCCCAGGAAAACTATGTAACTGTGACTTAAGTCTACCCCTCTCTAGTTTATGAATTTTTAAACACATTGCCTTAGCCGTATTCCTAGAGATTGTCCTACAATCACCATTCAAATATACATGAATATCTCTATTTCCAATTTGTTCGGCAAACGTAAAAGTATATCCATGTCTTATGATTGCGAGTGCCACTTTCTTTTTGTAAACATTATTATTTATTCTCTTAGCTACCACTCCATCCTTAGTTATATACACAGAAGAACCAAGATCATCAGAACGAGAAGAACACTTTTCAGTATGGCGCTTAAAGTTAGAAGTACCATTGGTAGAATCGGCCACTTGCGGTCCACCATTACAATAGTTGCAAATTGCTCGTGGGATACCATCAATGTAATCCTTTCCGTCAAAAATGGTGTAGTGCTTCCATACGGGAGAGTCCCATCTTCTCTTTTTATTGTCCGACGCCGCATCTCCATCAACTGAAGTCGGTGATGAGGAAGAAGAAATTCCTAGACAAGAATACGAAGAATTTGTATTAATAATTAGATAAATAGTGTAATTTAAAGTTATGAGATATACACTAAATAGGATAGTTAATAACTAAAGATTTAATAACTTACCGTCTAACATAGAATGGGGCGGAGTCACCGAAGAAGGTCAACTTAACGGTGATAACTCCCCAACTGGACGTTTCCGTAAAGCTTTTTTCGGTGGCATAGTTTAATAGCTTCTGAAACAACAGACACACACAAACAAATTACAATAAAACTAAAAGCAGAAACCGAACTTAAGTTACAAACAGAAACTATGATCAGTTCAATAAGATAGTTCAATAACACAAACTATGATCAGTTCAATAACACAAGTCTGTAACACCTAACATGTGACAATGAAACACTCCAAAGCCTTATCTCTAGACACCAGTCATACTCAAATCAAACATCAGGGGTTCATCCAGAGGCGGACGGTTATATTCTAAGGCCTGTGCAAAGTCTAATGAGAGGCCCTTTAAATGATGTTTTAATTTTTCCTAATACAAGTTGTGATAAATTTCTACAATATGTAATATGAAGTTAATCTATTTTTAAAATAAAATATTAATAGATGTAACTCATATATAGCGTAAATACTTACAGTCTTATGTACTTCATATCCCTATGTGGTTATTAAATGATTTTTTGTTGAACAAAAAAAACATACCCTCATCTTCAAAAAAAAAAATTAAGAGATCATTAGCAAGGGTATGTACGCTACAAGCCTACAACCACTAGAGCACCGTGCAGCAATGTGAAATGACACTAAAAAATTTTGACCAGTAACAATTAGAGGCCCTAAAAAAATGGAGGCCCTGTTCCATTGCACCTATTGCACCTACTAGCATCCGCCCCTGGGTTCATCTCAAAGTAACCAAATTTATTTAATCTAGATTCTAGTCAACTAAGTCAAGTAAGCTTATTTTCTCCTTATTATTTTAATTAGATTCGTGAGCATATCAACCCCCAACAGAGAATGTTAACGTGGTGGAGGAAAATAATGGAAATAACAAAAGAAAAAGAGGGAGAGATCTAGTCATACTCGTACCTTATATCTGTGTTACACGGACGGACATGCTTCAGATCTTCCTTGCTTGGAGGAGGACGAAAATGGAGAAGGAAAGAGTGGACGGAGGAAGGATGTCGAGTGGTGTGAGTGTGACTGGAGAGTAGAGAGCTCGGGGAGAGGGAGAGAGTCAGGGGAGATAATGAAAGACTGAATACTTGAAACGGCTGAAAGTGAGAACAAATAAGGAAGAGAGGCGATAGAAATTAGGGGATTTTGTTGTTAAGGAAAGAAAGGGGAGCGGGGGGTTCATTTTTTTTTACTTGTCCTGACACGGCGGGTCAACCCGAACCCGAACCCGTTTGACCCGGAATTTTTCGGGTCAAACGGGTTCGGGTCTGTTTTGGGTTCGGGTCCATTTTCCCGGGTCAAGACCCTAAAATTTTCGAGCGGGTCGGGTCAGGTCTTCGGGTCGGGTCAGTTTTTGACAGGTCTAGTTGTGAGTTTGTGAATTGTGACAGTGTAGGTTGGCTTTAATGTTATTTATTTTTACACTATACACTTTACAAATGTTGTGATCTATACCCAAATAAAAGAGGTATAAATTTTTTTTTCTTTTTTCTTTATTGTGAGGAGAACATAACAAGATAGAACTAAAAACTAACCCTAGCTAACTCTAACTTCCTGGCTCTAACACCCATTTCATTAGCTACATTATTACAAGTACGAGGAACTGACTCAGTAGACCAACAATGAAAGCGTCCTAGTTGAGACAGGGCTTGATGGAATAGGATCTTGAACAGCCTATCTGATTGTAATTTCCCCTGGATTCGAAGACATATGAACATGCAATCAGAAACAAAACGTACATGTTCATATATAGTGATTAAGTGACGCCCATCGGATAATATTAAAGAGGCCCGTCAGTTCAACTTGTAAAGCGGATTTCGCAAATCCCCTGCAATACAATGAAAGCCTGCCAAAAGATTATCCTTCTCTCAAGCCCCATCAAAGAAAATGCAAAGTTCGTTTGTGCAACGGTTAACTGAAATGGGACTTTCCTCGTTGTTAGGCTCATCAGATGGATTCCGGCCAGGGCTAGTGCAAGAATTTGTAGAAGTACAAACTTTCCTAGCATCTATAAAAGCTGTGAAATCTTTTTCAATTTGTTCAATACAAACATGAATAGGTTGCTGACTCTTCTCCCAGTTCACATTATTGCAGACACACCAAAGTTGCCAGAGAACTGTGATGAAATAACCCATAACAGCATCCAGTGCCAAGTTACGATGTGACATTGAAACAAGTTGTCATTCAACACGACTCTACAAACATTGGCATGCAATGATAAAAGTAACTCTATTCAAAATCCCCACTCCAAAAACTTCTTCATGTTGGATATCATAGACATATATCAATCATTGTTCGCAACCCTCGACAATGCGTTTCAACTAATCAGATAGAATTCTCTACGCTTAAGAGATGCGTATTATAACTGAATTACATACTGATGCTAGAAAATGAAGACAGTGGTCGATAGGAATATTATCAAACAAACAGCTTCCAACATTTGTTTCAATTGAGCACCAACGACACCAAGGAGGGGCAACAAGGTTCTCAGGGCGTGGCAACATCCTACAAATATTTCAAAAAAAATAAATATTAGTTACACACTTGCACACTATAAAGATTAATGAGATTAAAAAGAAATAAATGAAACAAACATAATATTCAACATACCTTAAATGTTTCTTTTTCTTGCTCTTACTCTTGCTCACATCATGTAGAACAATTCCTGAAACCTCTCTCACTAAGTTGTCTCCAAGCAACTCCCAACGGCTCTTAGGTACCCTTCACCATATTTGTCAATGAATGTCAAATCTCTTTTCCATGTTTTGAGTATCTATCATAAGAACTACCTGACTTCAATCTAGCAAAAATTGCCAACTCATTCGCGAGTTGATTGCAAACTCGACTAATAAAGTCGAGTTTGTAATCAACAAAATCCAGCTCTTGAATAATGCACTTATGCAACAAAAGAGTATAATTTAATAATAATATTTCAAATAAGTCAAGAGTTGTTTTTAAAGTGGGACATTTAACCATTTAAATATCATGGTGCGTTAAAAAAACGTAAATACCCAACAATGCAAACCTTAAAGAAAAGACTTAAGCTAATAACCGAAAAGGCAAGAAACAATATATTGTCACCTTTTTATAGTTTCATAATGTGAATGTAAGAAAGGCGATCCTCGGATAATCTCGACCCAATCCATGCAATCTATCATGAAATATACCTCTACTCTTTGATAGCTTAATCGCTTCCACAAGTCTCTAATCTCCCATGAGTTTAGTGTGATTTTCAACCAAAATTCCTTAACGAGGAGGTGATTTCCTTAGTATTTACTAGTAAATAAATAGGATTGATTATCATACAAATAAGAAAACATTAACAAATATTTATCATATTTATATCTTACCTCGGGAGGGCGAGCATAGATTTGCACCTTTGGAAGAGAATAAGAGAAGAGTGATGGCTAGGTTGTGGGATAAGTCCCCCACTTTTGGTGGAATACTATGATCTTTTGATGGATCATAGCATCCAAAAACCTTGGTCTGAAAGAGGAGGGCGTTCGGCGAAACAGATCCGCACAAGAGCCGCCATTAATCACGCTCACGGCCAACCTATCCGTATCTATCTTCTCGAAACTTTCATTCAACTCTTTTTCCTGATAATTAATTATGGATTTCTCAAAAAGCTATATATTAAAAGAAATGGTGTGTTAAACAAAATGGATTTGTCATGAACTTACAGTAACAACGTCGTGATTGAGAAGAACACCTTTTGATGATTGATAACGTTTATAAATGCCTACACATTAATAATTACTATATCAAGATTGGTCTGTATTTGTAAGAACAAAAAGTTAGCAAATTAATTTATGTATTTTTTTTTATCAATTTTTTAATTTTCTGTAAAAGGAAAAAAGCCGTTAAGTAAAGTATTAAGATTAAGAGAAGAATATTAAATATTTAAGTAAAGTATAGGAAGATTGGTCTCTATTAGTAGAGATTAGAGAATAAAAAGTAAGGAATTTAATTATATTATTTTTATTTTCAGAATTTTTTTAAGCGAGAAAAGAGTTGTCGATGAACAATTCTTTTTCCCAAACCACGAAGGACACGTGTGCAGCGGACCTTGGCCCGCACGTGACATGCCCAAAGCAGTGAAAACACGTGTCGGGATGGTCCACGCGCCCTCATAAAATTGAGGGGCGTGATAAAGAGCTTAAATTTTGGACAACTTTGGTCATATTGAATTTTTTTCAATTATACTCGTACACATGTAATTATTTCTTTTTTATTAACACGCACTAAAGAAACAATAAAATCAAATAAAATAAATCAAATAATGAGTTATATTGAAATTATGTTACCCAGCCTTATTGCTAGTGAAATCACAATTGATTTTTTCCACAAAAGTTTATAGCATGACGCATGTTATTTTTTGTTATTTATAAAATAATTTTTTTATTGATTGTTTGATTTATTAGGAAGAAGATTTTAAAGAAACATATGCGCAATTCAAATGTAAACACCTTCATCTTACAGACATAGGTTGCTAGATAGTATGATTCATGAGAAAATCATACTATCTTACGACAAACAGATGATTTATCCCATAACATGGAGAAAATACATGGTGATGATTCAATCAGAGCCATTAGACTTGGTTAATCTACTATTGGTAACTGCTTAGAATCATTAGAAAGTAATAAAGTCTTTATACTTTTCTTTAATAAGTGTTTCTTTAATACATTTTTTTTGATAAAACACCTTACATTTTCTTAGTTTCAAAGAAAAACTGATTATTTCATGGTTTGACAAATTATCATTGGCATCGTGCGTGCGTGGTTACTGAATGGCGTTTGTACTATACGACCTGCATTTCTCCTTTCAAGCAGGTGCTGATTTGGGATGGAAAAGAAATTAAGGTGATAACTTAATCCTTACACTCGTTAGTTGAAATTGGATCACTTGGCGTTTTGAGATATATATCATGCTAATATGTTTGTTCGTGTGTGGGTGTTTTTGAAATCAGGACAGGGACGACCTGTCCAATCTGCAACTCTCTGAGGTTGTGATTTATTTCTTATACAGTAATCCTGCATGCATTCACTTTCCAATTTCCATAGTGATTATTTTAGTAATTTCTGCAACTGTCTTTCATCTGTAGCACCTACCCTTGCTGATGGTGGTGAGCATTGACGACGATATCAAGGTATATATAATAATTGAATCACCAAATTTCCAAAGATCGATCACGTGTGGAGTAATTAATGGGACGGGAAAAACAGACTAGTTTAGGAAGTCAGAAAGGCACTAGATAACATAATTATCCACGTACATTAATTTTCACTACAATAGGTAGAATCGATAGCAATGCATTTGTAAATACATTCTTGTGATTTAGTATATCTCGAAAGATCACTTATGTATTAGTGTAAAAGAGATTAATGCTATCATAGGAATTAAAATTTCTAATAAACTCAATCATTATATGCTAAAAGTTGCTTTTAGGGGTCTAAAGAGGTAAATCCGATAATCGTTCTAATGTAGTAACTATAGAAGGTTTTCTAATATTGTGTGCATTCAAGCTGCTAACAAGATATAAGAGTACAACAAAAGAAAAAGTATGGCAGACACATACCCGAGAGTAGGGCATGGGCAACCTTGACAAACCTCTTCTTAACCAACTCAAGCGTCATGAGGGAAAGATTTTCTGCAAAAAAAAAAAAAGCTTTATAATTGAAAACTTAAATGAGTTTTTTGCACATATAACACATTTATCCTATTATAAGTCAATTGTGCTAAATGAATGAAAAAGAAAGGAAAAAAAAAACGAGCAAGTAAAAGCTCTAATATTTGAATAACCGAATGTTTGTGCATATTTTTGTCCTTCTTTTCGGGGGGGAGGGGTGTTTTGAACTTACGAAAACTCATCTAGATCTTCCTATTGGTTAGACTGAGCATGGCCAACCCTCATATTTTCTTCCGGATTATTGTCTGTACCTCTCCACGCAATACGTCAATCTCTCTATACAATACTCTTTCACCATAAATTTATATTAGATACCCTTTAAACAATGGAAAAAAAGCACTGTTTTATATCCATCGTTCCTTCAATTTTGGCGTGACTTAACTAAGATATTGAAAAGTAATCGAATTTTTTATTGTCCGATTTTGTGTTCACTCCATTTGATTGCACGACTATCACCTTTGCAGTCCGCTTTTAAATGCTGTAGTATAAAAAATGATGTACTCAACCAGTATGAGTCTACCGCAAATAATAACCTTGTTTCAAGAAGTTAAAACCACCTCTATAAGTTCGGCCAACCCTAAATCTGTCATGGCGATATCTACACCAACTATGACACTGCAAAATAGAGACTAAGATAGCGACTTGTAAGGGCATATTATCCAAGCAAGATTAGCAATCCTAAATGAGTAAAGGCCACAGAAAGTGGTGATGGAGGATTCGAAACAAAATAGTAGGCTACCTTCGAAAATCAACAAGCAACCGTACGATCGCTAATTCCACCACTGTGTTGCCTTTCCTCCTTATCAATCCCCCAAATGCCAACCTAAACAAAGGAGGGGAAGCGACGAGGAGGACGGTATTTTGTTGAGGTAGAGATTCAATTTTTTTGGGAAAGGGAGATGGGAAAGATATTTTCGTCTTAATGTGAATTGTGAGAACAAACTTTGTGAACGGTAAGCAATGCAACTAAAGTCACGGTTCCCAAAATTACAAGTCATGTACATGTTGTATTCCTTCTTTCTTAGTGAAAATGAAGCCCCGCTCCCAAACAAAGGAAGCGAAAAAAGGGCGATCATTTGCACACCCAAAAAAAATTGTTATGTTCACCGATAATTCCATCTCTACCACACCTTAAATATCTAGAGTTGATCAATTCATTACCCTTCTCCCGTTTTCCACACTTGTACTGATCTATTAAGTTTAAGCACCGATGATGATGTAAGTAAAGTTACATTATTTCTACTTATTTAGAGAGTATTCTAGAACTCTATTGCATTACATTAATTTTTAGGTGCACCTAGTATTTTCATATAAAGCATAACACTTATTGTTAGTCACCTTTTGACTAGCTTTAACCAATATTTTAGTCACACTTTCATCGAGTACAAGTTTTACACTGGTGTAGAGCATATACATCAATTAGTTTGGGAGTCAAGGTCACAAATAAGACAAACAACATTTGGGTAAAAGAAAAGGCAAGTACACTTAATATACCGTATATATACGGGTGAGGTTGTGGCCTCCAAAATTTGGAGGTCTTTTCAGAGAGCAGCTGCACTGTAGCGCCGCGTGGCGCGCTGTAAGCGTGCCGCGTCGTGCTGCTTTTTGGGGGAAATTAGATGTTTTTTCCCTTTAAAAAAATAAAATAAAAAACCAAAATTTCTTTACTTTTTGTTCTCTACAAAGAGAGATCAATCTTGATATACTTTACTCAAAGATTTAATTTTTTTTTCTCCCAATAATTTACTCAACTGCTTTTTTTCCTTTTAAAAAAATTATAAAAATTCAATTTTTTTTTGTAAATTCCTAACAATCTCAAAGAATAGACTTAACATACATAGATGTAGTCAACTAGATAACAATTGTGTTTTTTTTTTAAACAAAAATGTAAATATGTGAACACTTACACAAGTTTGAAAAACATTGACAATTAATGCGTTAATTAATTTTATTTGTTTCGTATCTAATAAATTTTTAGGAATTCAAAACTTAAGATTATATTATGATATGATATTTATCCAACATGGTTTGAATGACATTGATGTTCTTCAAACTATACGACAAAGTAGTTCACAATTATTGCACTCAAAGATTATTATAAGGTAGTTATTTACATCCTCTTAAAGTTTTCTTTGACCCTTCTTTCTCAATAGAAATTTGTAAATTTACTTGTCAATTTCTCTAAACACTTTGGACCATTAATATGAATGTGTCGAGTGATATTGAAATTATGGGCACCATTAATATTATACAACCATGAACATACAACTACTTATAATGTGTTTTCAGTAAAAAAAAATGGAAGTTATTAAGGAGGATGTTACAACAGCAGGTCTTTCCACTCTTAACTGTCTTATTTTTCAAGAAATTAAACACACTTTTATTTCCTTGATTCCGAAGAATATTCCGGTGGCAAATTTCAATGATCTGCGTTCTATAAGTCTCTCCGATGTAGTGTATAAGATTATCTCTTAGTGTATTGCTAAGACATTGCGTAAAGTTATCCCTTTTCATTTCCAATATACGAGAATGCATTTGTTCGAAGATTGAATATTTGAATATTATTGATGCTGCTTTAGTTTGTCATGAAATATTAGAAAATTTTTGAGTTCAATAAAAGGGTAAGAAGTTCTAGATTACCTTAAAAGTTGAAATGAGAAAACTATAAGACATGATTAATTGGTTGTTTTTTATTGCTATCTTAGTGAGGATGGGCTTCCCGCAACATTTTGTTAAGTTATATTAGCGATGAATTGTGTGACTGCAGTTTCTTGCTAGTATTCTCTTTAATATGGAAAATCTCTTCCCTATTTTAACCCTCAATGTGGCTTAAGGCAGGGTGACCCCATCTTAGCGTATCTTTTCATCTTATGTGTACAAGATTTCTCTTCCATCCTTATTAATCAAGAGGTTAGTAAATCCATTGGTGCACTCAAAAGTTTATCGTGGAGTTGCGCCTATTAAACATCTTCTGTTTGTGGATAGTTCTACTATTTCTACAAAAGCGGATTTCAGCTCTTCTCATATGCTTGGAGATGTCAAAACTACTTATTGTGGTCAGATTTTTATCTTACAAAAATATCTTGTTCTTCTTCTAAGTCCAAATACACCCATGCACATTTACATTGTTTTCGAGGTATCTATAAAGCTCCTCTTTCGAATAGGTTTAACATTTATTAGGCACTTCCTGCCGATTTTGGTACGAGTAAGGTAGAGATATTTAGAGCTCTTGTAGATAAGATTTCTCGAAATGTTGAAAGGTGAAGACACGTTAATGTTTCTTCACCATGCATGAATACTTTTCTTATTAGCTTTACTATCATATATCTTGTCTATTACCTTGTTCCTTTTTGGTATATGCTATAAAATTAATTCTGTACTTATTAATTGCTGGTGGGTGTTCTTGCAAGACCATGGGAAGGCTTGTCAAGGCTTGTCATCTGGGATACATTTGTAATTAATCATTCACTTGATCTTGCCAAGCAAGCATTACATATTTTGAAAGGTTGAAAACTATTGATGGTCGTACTTTATGAGTTAAATATGGTATTTCTAAAAGATCTTTCTCCATTAAGCCAAGTTCTACTAATAATACGTCTTGGGGGGGTTGAAGTCTCGTATGCGTTATGAATCTTCTTATCAAACACCATTATTGGCGTGTAGGTGTCACATTGATATTTGGAATCAACCATAGGTCCAAGGGAAAATACCAAGTCGTCTTCTTTCTCCTTCTCATGATTCTTTATTGAATTATGGTGGACTTACATACCCCTCTAGGGTTTGTGATCTTATTTCTTCTGGTTCATTTGAAAATTATCAGCTCTTCTCTTGGGGCAAATTGTAAATGAGGTAAATTCCTCATCGACGATGGTTGTTCTTTTTGTCGTGTGTCCAACTCGGATAGTTCAAGCATGTTATAATATTGAAAGTGAAATTAATGACCACCTCTTCCGGTTCTGTCCTTATGTTATTCGTCTTTGGTACTCGGGACGACTAAGTTTGAATATTACATCAACTTGAAAGTGTCTTTTAATAATTGATTATTCATTGGGTTGTGTTCTTGAGAAATAAAGATGACTCATCCTTCTCTACTTCTGCTTATTTCATTCACACTCTTTGGTCTATATGGTGCTTGTGTAATTTAGTTTTCTGTGATAAAACGTTGGTTCCTTAGCATATCCTTTTTCAAATTATTGAATCTAGCAACTTTAAGTCTTCTGCCTTGCATGGTAAAGAGGTTGTGGGTGTTTTGTTTTCGCTTCATAGTTTCATCCCTCCTACAAGTCCACAATGATTAGAATGTGTGAATACATTTATCTTTTATGGACGGTGCCTGGAAAGCGGAGAATCTTAGAGCGAGTTTTGGCCGGTTATGGTCTATGGACCAAAGGAATTTCTTTGTATTTCAAGAGACTAATGATTTTTCGCATTAGGCTATGCGGATAGAGGCCACTGCCTTACTTCTTGGCCTTAATTATATCTTTTTTCTGATTATAGGAACCTCATCAAACAAGTCCATCATGATATGGAGTCCGATGTCAGTAACTCACCGATCCGTATGCATATTCGAAGCCTCCTACCCTCTAGAACCTGTAGGAGCATCCAACTCATTCCTAGTTTAGCAACAAAAGGTAGAGAAATGTATCATCATCATGTGTGTGCACTTCCTTTCTAGTCTTCCTTGTTTTTATTTGTCATTCTTTTACATGACAATTAAAAAAAAATCTCCACGTATCCTTATCATCCATCAATATAGAATGGCATGTTTCATTTTCTTTTTGATAGCAAAAGCTTAGATAATCTTTTTTTTTTGAAAGAAAAGCTTTCATAATCTTGAGTTATGCTTGTATAGTTGTATGAGAACCGAGAAGATTACACAACTTAGATTTTCCGAATTTCCATTGACATTTGTTTAAATAAAATTACTGCACTTCTATCTGCAACAATTTAATTTTGTTACTCAACTGTCCACCCGAATCTACAAAATTAACCAAGATGTCTAACTTGTATTTTTTTAACCAAAATGTCCAAATGGATTACAAAATTGACCATTTTGCCAATTCGGGGCATACTAGTAAAGTAGTGATACTAGACTTCTTAAGTTCTTATTAGTCGTTACTCGTTACTCATTTAAGTGAGCTTTCCTTCTCAACTCAACCCAACTCCATTCTCTCTCCATAAAAAAAAAAGGAACTCACAACTCACAACTCACAACCATTCACCATGCCCTTCCTCTCCCGTCTCTATCTCATATCATCAACAACGGTAACAAAATCAATCCTTCTTCGATCACTCTCCACGTCAGCAATCCTGTCCCCAGACGACCCAACAACAGTCCTAACCAGCAAGCAAAAAAACACGGGACGCAGTCTCTCTCCTAAAATCAGAATCAAACCCAGAAAAGATTATCGACATTTACCGCGCTAGGAGCTTAAGTTGCGTCCTGATTTGAAGAACGAACGCTTTCTCTCTCATGCCAAAGCTGGTTAGTATGGCTACTAGTTTCTTTCGTCATTTCAGTTACTACTGTTAGTGAAAATGAAAAGAGTTTATATTTTTAGAAACGTTTCGTTTGTATAAAAGTGATCATTTTTGTTAAGAGAAAGTGATAGTTAGATTTTTTGGAGATATGGGTATTTGTGGGTTTGATGTTTGGTGAAATGGGTATGTGTTAGAATTTGAAATTTGTTTTTTTGTTTTTTATAGAAAATTTTAAGATATGGGTGATTTGGGTTTGATATTTAATGATATATATGGGTTGATTCTAGAGTTTACAGTTTGACAGGAACGTTTCTGTTGAGAAATAAAGATTAGTTCAATTTTTGTTACTGTGGCAAAGCTAACTGTTGTTGTAGTGATTCTTTGAAGCAATATGAAATTGTGTGTACTTTGGGTTATCTGTTAATGTTGTGGACTTGTGGGTTTATGTTTGATTTGAAGAACTGAGAATACTGCATTGATGTTTATGTATTATTGATATTGGTCTTAGAAATTCTGGAAACAGTCTCCCGATTTTCACATCGGGGTAAGGCTGCGTACATCAGGCTCCCTCAGTACCCCATTTGAGATGGGATTCACTGGGATTGTTGTTGTTGTTGTTGGTCTTAGAATGAAGTGACTAAGTTAGCCTTTGCTTGCCTTGCTTTGGTTTGAAGAGTTAGTGAACTTACTGGTGAACTATGTAATGGGAAGTTTAGTGTTTTTTGCGTGTGTTAATTGGAAAATGAGCAATATTTTTGGAATATTCTCAGAATTGTTAGCTAGTGGACCAAAATCGGGACAGAGAGAAAGTTTGTCTATATCAAGTGACTTAGTATATCAGACTTGAGGATGTAGATTATTGTGACTTAGAATGTCCGCTCCCTCGGCCTTTTGTGAACTGCCTAATGTATTGTGGGCTCATTGTATGAAATGAATAGTGGGTCGGAAACTTATTGGGGATACTTGGAAGTTTGATGATTGATGCTGAATGTTGGTTTTAGTTGGAATGAGTATTTACTTTCTTTCTAGTTGTATCTTAAATGAGAGTGTTTTGCTTTGGGCACTTTGAAATTGGTTGCAATCTTTGTTGGGTAAGGTGGTTTACAGCTAGTGTTTGTTAGAAAGTGTGAAAAGTTGGGTTTGAACTTTGGAGCCATGAGTTATGAAATTTGGTTATTGGATTTGAATTTGGAAACTTTGTAGGATGCAAGAGTTCAAATATGGGTGAAAGGGGCGTAAATGAGAATCGGATTTGAATTTTGAAAGTTGGTGTGGGATTAAGGTTTCGATTTTGGATCTTGAAGATTTAGAGCTTGAATGGATTGGATTTCCTTTTTGTGTATACACTTTATTTTGTGTCAGTTGTACCCAAGTCCTGGAACAATGTTCTGCAAATGTATTTGAATGGAATTAGGTAGTCAATTGTGGATTATGAACTTGCATTTGACGGAATAAACATGTCATTCTCCAGAGGGAAATTGTTTTTTTTGTTTTGGTAAAACTCTGTAAGCAGAGTTGGGTTAAGATATAATTGAAGTTGTTTCAGATGATTTCAAGCTCCTTTAATTTAGATATTGTAAGTTTCGCTTAATAGTGTTGTACCTCAACATGCGAAGTTTCAGAGTTTGGAAGTTATTTGTGTGGCTTTGATATTGGGTTGTGTACTTGTGTGACTTGTGGTCTTGTGGGAATGATGAAAATGCCAGAATTTTGTTTCGGGTCAGCGTGTGTACATTAGTTGTTAATTATATGCCTGTGTTTTTTTTCCTTAAAGTTTTGTTTGATAATATTGAGCAATCTTTGGGGGTATTTGTTAGTTTCTTGAAGGCTTAAGAAATGCCCGGAATTGCAAA
>ONZK01003003.1:101784-111948 GCA_900322385.1 Pharnaceum exiguum
TTCGGAAATGGGAGTGATTTGCCTTGGGCCTTGAGAAGGTCAATTTGTTCGAAATCTGACGGTGCCTTGGGCCTTTGAGGTATTAATAAGAATCAGGTATGAAGTTGTTTTGCAGTGTTCGAAATCCAGAAGGCTAGTTTTTTTTTTGATGACTCTTTTAGCAGTGTTGGGTTGGTTTTCTGATATAATTGAAGTTGTTTCAGATGATTTCAAGCTCCTTTAAATTAGAGTGTAAACATGAGTTGGCTTTTGCCTCTGATTGTAAATTGGAGATCTATGATGGTTTATTTACTGGTAGGTGAAAGTTTCGCTAAATAGTGTTGAACCTGAACTTGTGAAGTTTCAGAATTTGGAAGTGTTAGTTATGGCTTTGATATTGTGTTGTGTAGCTTGGAGTGTCGTGGGAATGATGAAAATGCCAGAATTTTTTTCCGGTTCAGGGTGTGTGGTTGTTAAGATGCCTATGTGAATTTTAGTTTAGTTTGATTAAGATTGAGCATACTTTGGGGTATTTTATTAGTTTCTTGAAGGGCTTAAGAATTGCCCAAATTCGAAAATGAATGGTTTGTTTTTTAGTTTAATAACTCTGGCAAAGCTAGTTAGCTCCCATTTTAACTTGTCTGTTTACTTAAATAAGGTTTGTCTTACCATTGAATTTTACAAATTGTATCGTCTTGAGAGATGGAACATTTCGTTTACAACTCGAGATGTTTTATTATTATTTTTTTAAAATGGCAAAGTTGGTGATGATGGTTACTTCAAGTTTTGATTTGTGTGTTTGGAAATGGTTTTATTGCAAAAAAGTGCTATAGAGAGTTGTGAATCCAAGCTCCCTGGCCAAACTCCGAAAGCAGAAATTCAAGTCAAATGGCAACCACCAGCTGAAGGATGGGTGAAGCCGAACATTGATGGATCATCCAGAGCAAATCCTGGGAGGTCGGGAGGTGGCGGATACCTTAGAGCAGCTTCAGGAGCGTTTATACGGGCATTTGCAGTCAAGCTGGGTTGGTGCTACCCACTGCAAGCTGAGTTACTTACGGCTTTAAAGGGCCTAAGAATTGCTTATCAACTAAAACTCAAGAAAGTACAGTTAAAGATGAGTTAAAGATGGGTTCAGCTGTGGCAGTCTCATTGATCAGCAATGGCACCATCGACTCGAGCCGATATTTCTTCATTGTCGAGCAGTGTAGACAATTGCTAAATGCCTCTAAGTGGCAGACATGTTGCAAACTCGTCTACCGTGAGCCAACAGTATTGCAGACCCACTGGCAACAATAAGCTTCGACATTAGTAATCACATATGTATTTACACTACCCCTCCCCAAGTACTGGATTTTTTAGTAGATGATGCCATGGGAATGCCATGGCCACGAATTGTTTAACTTCTTGATTGAAATAATATAGGAATCTAAACCCCCCTCTAAAACCAAAAAAAAAAGTTGTATCCTATAATTTTGTAGCTCTTAAACCCTATCATAATTGAAGATATTGGTGGGTAAGAGTTCCCCAAAGGGAAGAGGGTTGAACGCACTTTTCCTAGTTAGAAAGAACCTGGCTTAGCTGGGCATTTGGTGTTTTGAAGCTCCTCCCAAAAAAAAACCCTCCTTATAGTATTATTGTTAGAAGAGAAATTTCAGCTTTGATCAGGAAATTGAAACTGTTTGAATTTAATATCGCAACGACTTGGTCTTTGTTGTTAAAGAGAACATGAATTTTTTTGGTCCAATTTATCATGGCTTCATCCTTAATGTGTTGTTTTGGATTGAATAGCTAAATTTGGGCTTCGAATTATCAAGGTTGTAGGAAAATTGTAGTCAACTACAGATCAGACTTCTCCCATTCCCGAAAAACAAGTGAAGTTTTCTTCTTCTTTTTTTGGTGTTAAGTGAAGTTTTCTTTTAGTTAAAGTGTATCTGCGATTATGAATTGAAGATCTATGATGGTTTATTTGCTGTACTGATAGATGTATGAGTGTGGTACCTCAACATCTGATATTCAGAATCTTGAAGTTGTGACTCCCAATTTTGTCTGTGATATGTAAATGGGTTTCTAATAATTTGTTAATGTGTTGTTTGATTGAGATTGAGCTGGGGTACATAATTGGGTCCATTGCCAAAACTGTTTGTGTAGCCATGGATGATTGAACTAATATAAGACTGTATGGATGGAATATGAAGGTCCAAATTTTGGCTAGACTCGAGTTGGATAAAGAAAATATCAGACACATATTTAACAAAATTACTTATGGGCGTCGATGCAATAGACATGAAAATACTGATGGGGTAATGGAGGATCAAAAAACAGACATGAAAATAACTGATCTCAACGTCCATCAACGTTTATCAGCTTGAGTGTTCTCAGAATCTCGGCATTAGGTGTTTGATATTTCTATAAACTTACAGGAAACATTGCACTGACACCAACAATAATCCAATTCTACAAGTTTTGCATTTGGTGCATGATCATTGGAACTATTCATACTAATACAAAACTCACATTTCATTAATCAACTCACATCTGCCACAATGAAACCTTGATTTACACACCACGACACAAGTTACCAGATCATAGATAGTCTTGGGATGGCAGCAGAACGAGGATGGGGCGGTATGACCTCCTCCACACCCGCTCGCCCAATTATTTTTTTCCCGACCCGTGGCTGACTGGCTGGTCTTATGTCCCAACTACATCTCTGCCCCACCTAATATCAAGATCCACCCTCGCTCCACTTGCCCCGCCCCGCCAATACCCGCATACAAGTAAGCCAACAACAACACTTGGAAAAAGAAACGAAACAACATTTCCTACGCTTACACATGAAACTTGAACTGAAACAAGAATATCGAAATATCACATACACAACATACATAGATAGGCCTCAAAGTTCACATCTCTCAAATCGAATAATGAATTTAAATACACCTAAACTAGATAAACATACAAACCATTTGTACGTTAACTACTTCCACAAAAAAAATTCTTCAACAAATCAGATTTGGGCGTATGAGTTGTGAGAGATAACGAGCATCGGTTATGAAAACGAAGGCTGAAGTGACGACAAAGACAAGTCGCGCTATGAGAGATAGTGGTCGTTGACAGTGGCTTGATTGATGAGCAAGGATGGTTTCTTAGGCAAGGATGGCTTCTTGAAGGAACAAAAGCGGGAGAGTGAGTAGCATGAGAGATTGAAAGAGTGGAAACAATATAGGAGAGTGAAATGAGGGTTTATTTGGGTTAGGGTGTCATGTGTAAGGCTAAAAGACCTGTCAGTTCTGTGTCCCCAAAAATGTCCAAAAAAAATACAGGACATTTTTATGGTTCACGCGGGTGAGATGGGTCGGTTCAGGGCGGTTGCGTAACGGGGCGTGAAAAGTCAAATAACGCCACCCATCCCATCGCCCGTGACGGGTGTGATTTTTCAGGCCATCGTCGCCCCACTGTCACGCCACCCCACTGCCATCCTTAGAAGACACCATCACCATATAGTCTTACTGTAAGCCAGCTTCCAAGTAATTTACCCTGTAGACCTGCACAAATTCAATTACCAACATTATAAGAAATGAATGTAAGTTTACTAGTCAAAGCGTAAGTCACATAATCATCCATACAGCGCTCCAAAATATTTAAAAGGTGCATATACCGGAAGTCAAAGCAATATCTCATTACCACTATCTGCAAAAGCAACGCATGTTTTCATTTGGTTGACCGAGGTAAAACTACATCTATCCATCCCTCCTTTTTTCTAGTGAGAAGGTTTTTTTAAAATATAATCCTGTGAGATTTATACAGCGATCTACAAATCTACCAAATTGGCATTTCAATGGTATAACCGTATAAATGTTGGCAATGCATCAAATATACAAATTAGGCTCCACAACATACTGAGGAACGTGAAGACACCCCACCCCCCAACCCCAAAGACCCCCCGCCCACAAACGGACTATTCCTAAGAAGCGACTTCTTTTATCCTAAACCCACCAATTACAAGGACTGGATACAGTGAAATTGTTGAGATATGACCCGCAAAAGAATTACAGTAGTGTTGATGGTTGGAGTTAGAAGCTTGCTAGGGGAAATGGGAATCCACAGATTTGAGACGCAAAACATATAAAAAGGCTATAAATTTTTGTAAAAAAAAAACTGTGAGCATTGGATGTTTGTAAGAATCACAACTTAAAAGTACAGCATTATCTATTTCCACCCCTTGCTTCCAACCCTAGTCAGTGTCAGTTGTGCAGTCAGTTGTCCACAAAAATTTTTGCCAATGAAGAGTGACAGTGTAACACTATTAGGGAGGAGACCTGGTTGGGGCACTGTCTGAGATTGCCACCAGCATAGAGCCAACCAGAGAGAGAGATTGACTAGTGGCAAGGGGCGATATAAGTGGTGAGGGAGTGTGAGATACTTAAGAGGTATAATAGGGGAGGGGCTATCAGTGACAGTTGGTTCTCCGACTGGTGCCTTGGTAGGTGGGTGGTGCTGGCCGCTGGATTGGGTGAAAAGACGGGAGTGAGGATTGAAAGTGGGGCAGGGGGGCAGTGAATTACCTAGGAGAGTGGAATTTGATATTTGAGCGACTCAATGTAGACATGCTGTAATTCATAGAAGTCCTAACGTTCCATTAACCATGTATTACAATATAAGATTTCACCAAATATAACTCTCTCTTTCCAAAATAAATAAAATGGTCTAAACAAATTCTTAGGTATACCGGGTGTGTGTACGCGTACACCGGGTGGATTTATAACTAATAATAAAATAAATACCATTAGTCATCTTTTTAATGTCATTAGTCAGTTCCTATATTCTTAGTCATAAATCCACCCGGTGTACACGTACCCCGGTGTACCAAAGACCTACTGAAACTGAAACTACATTCACCTGATTCAAGTAGCAAGAAAAAATACTTTGGAAAAGATCCTAATACTAGTAACTTTCAAGATTTTCATGAGGGATTGAGGGTAGACAGAAACGGGTTTCATTCCATCAAAAGAGGAGTTCCTGAGTTGCTGCCGGGTTAATGAGAACTATCAAACATCACAACATTCTCAAAGAATGGGGACGGCAGGATCATGAGCACAACAAAACCGATGGACCATCTTTCAAAAGAACATTGGAAAGAGAGGACATTAAGCATGTACAAAGGAATGCATACCTCTGGTAATTCAAGTTACAGAAAAGTTTTACCCTTCTTGAGAAAAAAGGGCCATGTATGCAAGGTTTGTCCACGAAGGAACCTCTAAAGCCTTCGTAAAGGTTTTGCTGACCACTGGAGTAGTACTAAACGCACCCACACGACTTTGCAATGAAGAGCGAGGTTGAATGGCCACCATATTACTTCCACCATGATTCTTCATCATCTGTCGACCCACCTTTATAAAATATGGAGACCATCAAACATAAGAATCCAAATTATCAAAAAACACACCATTTCCCTTCCTATAGTCCTATTTGTGATGTTCCACTTTAGCCTAAAGATAAAAGTGGAACGGAGTACCAAGCATGATATGTCTGCAACGATGCTATACGTGCACTAAGACAGGACTACTACTCAATGGAAGTTAAAGTTGATTTTTTCCCTCTATTTAAACCCAAGAACCAACACTTTTTAAAATTCATTGGAAAACGAGGAACCCACACCGTGTCCAACAGATCCTCCAACCTACAATCAAGGATATGAAAAGTCCAGGTTTCAAGGTCAAAGGACATAACCTTAGACGCATATCAATAGCATATTTAATCACAGAAGTAAAATAGGACATCAGCAAACACTCAAACCTAATGACTACACTTGATACAATTAAACAATAGTTATGGACAATGCAACCATGAAACATCAGCGATTCATTTTCCAACCTCAACCTAATTACCTTCTGCTTCATGCTCCACCCACACTCCCAATCACTTACTGAGCAATTCATCGAAACATGGGTAACAGGATGGACGCCATAACCATTGAATTGTAATAAAAAGAGTGCTTGCTCATTCTCATCTACTTTTTTTTTATAAAAAAACACAGAATCCTGAGTTGAATTATCGAAACTATCAAAAATAACTTTTTTGTCTACCCTTCCAATATCTATGGCAATCACCCAGAATGACTAAAAATTGGCCATCCAGTTTGACAGTCAATGGGGGGCGTCCGAACACACACACACACACACACACAATAAAACAAAAACATTTGCTGGATCTGCCCGTGTCTAATGGTGGTTACCTTTTTATATATTATTCAAAGATTCATAAAATCACATACGGTACAAATGGACAAGAACTAACTAATACAATCACAGAAACATATGAAATTGATGTTCACAAAAAGGCTGTGAATTTATGGCTTAATTGTTGCAGATATCACTGTGGAAAACACATCAGTTTGATATGGACACATACATCAATAATCATCAGAACTTACCTCTGTCGAAAAATGGATGGTGGGCACCGGCGCTTGATCAGCCAATGGGGAAAGGCGTAGCCTCTCTTCATCGTAGTTATAATCTTTTTCCAAATTACTCGCTGCATAGCCCGCTCATTGTACAATGTAGAAGATGTAAAGGGAATCAGTACAATGATCAATAGCCAAATAAGGCCAACTTGAGAATCAAAGAAAATCACAAGACATTACCTATAAGGTTATACATAGGTGATTTTGCCAACGTAACACGAGAACGAGAACTGATAACAAACTAGGAAAATTGAGTATCTTGTTCTAAAAAGTGCAGCCCATGTACAGAACTAATGGAGCAGGGTGCTCAAATGGCAACCATTAAAACATCAATCTCAAAAGGGAAGAACTCATACCTCAAGCACTTTGAGACATCGAGATCATTAATTTTCAACGAAAAGCCAGCACCAATAAACACAGCAGCAACATCTAGTAACACCATCTGCATAGAAGCCTGATAGTAATAGAAACAGGCAAATGAAGTCCATGCACAAAAAATAATTTCAATGAGAATAACAAGCTAAATTTCTCGTCACCAGGGGTGGTGGTGGTGGTGTTAATGAAGGATTCACAGAACAGACACACCGACAAACCTTTTTGGATATGGATTTACAATAAGAGCTCAAGGCATCACCAACTCTGTCAAATATATCAAGTAACTTCTGTGCTTCCACAAGATTAGATATGTACTCCGGGCCACCGTTCGCTGCAGTAACTTCACAGGCGACAAACTCTTTGATTGTCATGCCTACACAAGAATGAGAAGCACAAGTGGTATGAGAACAATACAAACTGGTATGTTGTGTAGTGGAAATGGACAATAATCAAAAAGGAGGGACAAACCAACCCACCTGTACTAAATGGAGCTGTAGCTTTATCTTTAGCGACAAGAAGTAAAGCAGCAAAGTGATGAAGACGCCCATCCTTGACACGTTTGAGTGCAACCTCGTTGACAGAAGCTGTGTATCTAGCAAGAATACGTAGCGACTCCATGACATTTTTCTACACAAAAAAGGGACAAGTTACTAGTTAACGACCACAGAACTTGACACTTGAACTACCACAAAATACCAATTCACATATGGAGAACCTATTAGAGAATAGATCAAAAGATTATAGTACCAGTTTTGGCTGGCAGAGTAAAATGATGAGTTTGATGAGGGAATCTCCTTTTGACCAATGAGGCTCTACAAACCTAAAACTCAAAAGTTAGTTAGTATAGAAAACAAAAGAATGAAAACAAAAGTAGACCAAAACATGGATGATCACAACTTTGCTAGCCAATATGAAATTCGAAAAGGAAGGAAGAGGAAGATAAGTAAAACATCAAAATGACAGAAGCTATCACACAAAGCACCTGAGCGCTGCGAGCACCTCAGGAACACGAAATGCGTCATGACCATTCTTCTCTACATACATCCTCGTCTCACATTTCGTCAAAAGAAGGTTGATGACGTATGGATTGGGCGTGAACAAGGCCGCAGCATCCAGGATAGCTCCAGTCATCCAAAGCAGGGTACCAGACGCCTCCCCTGTGAGAAGAGCAGTGACACACTTTTTGGTCCCACACTCAATGACATGCCTGACCAGATATTCGTCAATATAGGCCCTATACTCCCGACAGAGTTTGACAAACCGGTCCTTGTCGTCATGAGCAAAACAAGAGTCAATGCAATACATAAAATCATCGTGAGTAAAGATCTCCCTTTCTTCTGCCATCCTCCTCGATCTGCACGAACAAATGCAGGCAACGTCAAGATTAAAACTTTAGTTTTGTTACATACAAAATTCAATTCCTACAAAAGAACTAGGTAAACAGCTTCTAACTCTCCTACACAGAAAAATTCTGATTTCTCCGCACAATAACAAGAAAACAAATCATTGCGTTGTTGATCACAATTCATAAGAATACCCATCTAAAAAATGCAATGAAAATAAAATGATAATTTCCCATTGCAAATCCACTTCAAAAAGACTTGTAAGTAAGTATGCCCCTTGAAAACATGAAAGTTTGTGTGAACTTGTTAATACATGAGACAGGGTCACCAATGGCCGCTGAGGGGTTAGCATTAATAACCTCGTCTCATATATGAAACGGGTTCATTGGCCCTAAAAATGGTAAATTATATCATACACCCGGTGTACCATGAGCATGGTGCTCATGGTACACCAGGCCCATACATATGTTATATAGTATAACATATATATGGTTATTTTTCTTTTGGGCTGCTATGTTGCTCTTGGGTCAAGCCTTATATATGATACATGGTGTACCATGCTCATGGTACACCGGGTGTAGGATGTACGAATTCCTAAAAATAGTCTTGCTTCTTTTCTTTTCTTTTTTTCATTCTAAGGGGGTATTAGTGTTTGTAAGATAGACTAAACCCACAACCATAAATAACCCTCAAAGCCAAGATAATAAACATAAACATATATGGTGTTATAAAGTTCAATAATTCAAAAATTTAAACTAAATTCCATGCTAAACAAATTATTTAGATTCCAATTTCAGTTTCTAATTGAATTGAATTGAACAAGGAATAAAAACCAGAGTTTCTACAAACATTTGAGTAGTTAAACCAACCTTTCACAATACAAAAATAATAATGTAATATAACAAGCAAGTGAGAACACAATAAACACAATGCGGGATAAAGACATGACTGACAGAATATAAACAATTTAAAGAGAAAGGAAAACTTACGAGAAATGAATGGACACCTACGAGGATGAAAACCGGCTGAGGAAATACTATGTGAGAGAGAGAGAGA
The DNA here is from genome assembly GCA_900322385.1 of Pharnaceum exiguum. Taxonomy (NCBI): domain Eukaryota; kingdom Viridiplantae; phylum Streptophyta; class Magnoliopsida; order Caryophyllales; family Molluginaceae; genus Pharnaceum; species Pharnaceum exiguum. The sequence goes on from ONZK01003003.1 coordinate 111,004, forward strand.
TGAAATGAAATGAAGGGAACAGAAGTTGTGGGGTTTTGTGGCTTTTTATTTATAGTTTTTGTGTGTAACTTCGGTTCAGAAAACGGTGGAATTTCCAACCCAACTCAAAGACGGATTCGTCCCTTCCAAAAAAATAAAAAGACGACTCGTTTTATATAAGGGAATTTATTAATATTTAATTAAATAGATCGTTTACCAAAAAAAATTAAATAGATCATTATTATGTAGTCGAGGGTTATTTTGATATTCACACCATTTTTTGTGCTAAACTTATGAGGTAAAGATTCAACATAGCTAAAGAACAAGTTTAGAGTACGGTAAAGTAAATAAAAGCATTGTCGCATGTTTTATTAAATTAAAATGAAATTTTTTATTAAGAAATAAGGGTGTAACCGTGTATCCATAAAGATAAGTAGAGAAATTGAGAAATTTACGAGCCAATGGCCTCTGTACACAAAAACAGTGAATGAAAAAAAAGACTTCATTAATCTTCAACATCACTTGTATGATTGTATCTCAATCTTTTTATATTTCAGTAAAATGGTCTGCAAGCCTCTTCCTAGATAAGCTCTTCCATAGTATAGCTCATGGTGGCTTGCGCAAAATGCTAGAGCTCCTCTGTAGCGCAACGCAATCTATCATCAGGCGGTCAGGCCAACCCTCATAGTCACTTCCCCTCACTCTCCTTTCCAGAAAAAAAAAATCAAGAGGTGAAACCAATCTATGTAGAGTGATGTAACATGTATAGTTGTATACTACACTTTCCTATAAACAAAAAGCCCAAGGCAATGCTCACAATCAGATTAAATTAGCTTCAGCACGTGAATGGTATCTTATTATCACTATCTAAACTGCACATCTGGAAATGTAACACAAAATCCTTTACAGACAAGTAAGGAGCAACACCACCACCCCCCCCCCCCCCCCCCCCCCCCCCCCCCCCCC
>ONZK01003003.1:112369-124864 GCA_900322385.1 Pharnaceum exiguum
CCAAAATACATAGAACTTCTTGTAAAAATAGCTTCTGTAAGATATGAATATTATTAAACAAGGAGATTTGAACAATGAAAAAATAAACATTCACAATCAAACCCCACACCATGATTCTCACTCCATGGTTCTCCCACAAGAATAACTACCATGAGATAACTGACAATCAAAATACACACAATACGTTTTGAACCAGCCATAAATTGTTCGTGAATGATCACAAAATAGTTCCCAGGCACCAATGTCGGGAAAGGGAAATGAAGCTTAGATGTCATTGAATCCACTACTAAAATAAGCTAATCAAGTAAAAGCTAGGATTAACTTAGCAAAGGCAAGTCGTACTGAGTTTTTCGCTTCAGCAGTACCAATTCAGCATGTCTATTTCTATAAGACGCACCGATTTTTATTTTTTTTGAAGCAAGTAATTATTTTTTACAAGAACATTAAACACAGGTAACCAATTCAACAATAATCGTACAAAGCACAAGCATTACAAGTAAGAACATGAGCTGTTCCCTATAACAGTAGAGGTAGTAGATGACAAATATGATATTAGTTTACTTTTCAATGATGATCTTAAATGGGGAAGCTTATAAACAATCCCCCAGTGCCCTCCTTAATATCCTGGATATCTGTTCTTTCTCCACTAATGTAATTGGTTAAAGGCAGGCAGTAAAATAAAACTACTTATCTCCCAATACTAACAAAAATATCCAAAATCTCTTCTCCTTCTCTTCCAAACTGCAAACACCCATATCCTACAATTATAATCTTTAATTTTGCCTCATACACAGTTACCAAGTAGGAGGGAAATTACCACTATCATAACCAAAAGATCAGAACATAGTTGTGTTCATGGAAAGTTAACACAACGACAATGCAGCATGACACATACTCAACGTGCTCAACCAGACACCAAAACACCACCTTTTCCAATTCAGTGCCTAGGACTCTGCGAGTTCATCACCAGCATTTCCTTATATCTTCCCAAATGACTACATGGACCCAGGAGACAATCTAATAGATCCCAGCTCATCATGTCACCTATACACCCAGCAAGATCATAATTTCTCACACTCCAATTCCCCACCAAAAAAGGCACAACCGCTGAAAAGCCTGCAAATTTTTACGTCAAGATCCGTTGCTCAAACTGAATCACGCCAACATTATGGAAGTTCCTGGATTGTGTGATAGTTGCCCATGTTGATATAGCTTAGATAGGAAAAGGAGTTTGACAGTGGAATCTGTGCCAGCTAACTATCTGGTGGATGCGCGTCTTGGGCTCTTAGACCGTTGCACGCTTTCCCATCGTCTGGTGCCTCACCTATGTTATCACTCTTATAGAGTAATAAAGCTCAACTATAAAAAGAAAAGAGAAGACAAAAAGAACCATAGCCTTTCAAAATAAATAAATAAAACTTTGTCGAGCGAGGCAACACATAATAGTTGAAAAGAAGATAAAATTGTGAGGTTGCCTAACCTAATGAAACTTTACGAGCAGAGAATAGATAGAATACCTAAAATAAATAGAAAAATCAGAAAAGCTTAAAATCCATCCAATTAAATGGCATATGCTTTGCAGTTTGCACTCCTAAGCTACAATACATTACAAGGGTTTCACTTCTACACTTTGATGACAAGTGACACCCACAAGACTTGTACATTCCATATAAATCGATAGGTTTCTACGAGCTAAATCATCACCCGAACACTTCCTTATACATACATTCCAACAATGACTTTGAGGAAACCACCAACAAGTCAGTAATCACTATGATCCAAAGGAATTAAGGAATTCCAACTAGACACTCAAAAAGATCACAAATTTCCACTCAGAATGAACACAAAAAATAGCTGTTGCCCCACCTTTTATGTGATAATGCTGAGATTTTGCTGCTCGCAAACTGGGAACTTTCCCTCACAAATTTTGTCTTGAAATTAAAAATGTTGAAAACAAATAATCAAACCTGAATCTGATGTGAAATTTAAAATTAGTTGGAAACAAAGATGGAATCACAGAGAGTAAGAATGGAAGAGAGAAATCAATAAAACCACCCAAAAGTGGAAAGCTTGATTAAGTACCGAATTAAGGTGCTTGCATTGTCCAATAACTCCAATTAACAGATTAAACACCCAAATACTGTCATATAGCAAATATAATCTATCTCATCATCCATCAAGTAAGCAGATTATTAGGCATATACTTGAACTACCTACAATTTAGCTTCATTAAATAATAACTGCAGACAGAATCTCCAATACCAACCCTGCGAAAACACACACGCAAACCATCAACCAAAAACAAAAAGTTGAACATTCTCAAACACTGAAAAAAACTATAAAACTACGAAATTCCAGAAATTTTTCCCAAAATAAACAAATAATAAAGAGAGTAAAAATACAGTAATCAATTCATTCACCAAATTAGACATTTTGTAGAAAAGGTACAAATGAATGGATCCAAGAACAATCTTCAAGATAAATGTTCTACAAACTGGTGGAAGGCCAAAATTGCAAGGCAGCATGTATGTCATTTCAAAATGAAAGTTTTATTTTCCCCTTTCAAAGATGAATGAGAATGAACAAAAAGGATGAAAAGACACAATATTTAAACCCAAATATCCAAAACAGGTCACAATAATCATCTCGAGTCATAGAATACCCAATCAGCAAGTTGGAACATTGTAGACGAGTAATAAATAACAGAAAAGAGAATATAGTTACATTTGTAAAATTTAGGAATAATGCATATATTCAGATAGAATACCCTATCTGTGCTACCATTGTCAAAGTAAATTATATAATAATTCATTAGAGTGCATCAGTGATTCAGTGCATAGGCTTTGGTTAATCCGTTAATGACAACTATCCAAAACTTTCTTGGAAAAGATCCTAATACTAGCGACTTTCAAGATCTTAAAGAGGGATTGATGGTAGACAGAAACAGGTTTCATTCCATCAATAGAGGAGTTACTGAGTTTCTGCCTGGTTAATGACAACTATCAAACATCACAATATTATCAAAGAATGGGATGGCAGGATCATGAGCACAACAAAACCAATGGACCAACTTTCAAAAGTACATTGGAAAAAGAGGACATTAAGCATGTACAAAGGAATGCATACCTCAGGCAATTGAAGTTACAGAAATCTATAGCCCTTCTTGAGAAAAAGGGCCCTGTATGCAAGTTGTCTCCATGACGAGACCACTAAAGCCTTGGTAAAGGTTTTGCTGACCTCTGGAGTAGTACTAAAGGCACCCACACGCCTTTGCAATGAAGAGCGAGGTTGAATGGCCACCATATTACTTTCACCATGATTCTTCATCATCTGTCCACCCACCTTTATAAAAAATGGAGACCATCAAACATAACAATCCAAATTATCAAAAAACACACTCCGCTTCTCTTCCTGTATTCCTATTTGTAATGTTCCACTTTAGCCTAAAGATAAGAGTGGAACGCAATAACAAGCATGATATGTATGCAATGATGCTATACATGTACTAAGACAGGGGTGCAACTCCATGGAAGTTAAAGATAGTTTTTTTTCCCTCTATTTAATCCCAAGAACTATCACGTTTGGAAAATGTAGCGAGGAACCCACACCGTGTCTAACAGATCCTCCCACCTAATCAAGGATATGAAAAGTCCAGGTTTCAAGGTGAAAGGACATAACCATAGACGCATATCAATAGCATATTTAATCAGAGAAGTAAAATAGGACATCAGCAAATACAGTAAAACCTAATGATTACACTTGATACAATTCAATAGGTATGGACCATGCAACCATCAAACATAACATTGCCAAAGCAGGGATTCATTTTCGAACCTCAACCTACTTCACCTCTACTTCATGCTCCACCCACACTCACAATCACTTACTGAGCAATTCATTGAAACATGGGTATGACGCCATGAACTATTACCATTGCTTTGTTAATAAATGCTTGCTCCTTCTCATGGAGTACTAGTTACAAAAATTCAAAAAACCAGAATCCTCTTTTCTTTGAATAAAGTACCATTAATGAAATTCTATTTTCTTGATCAAGTAAAATACAACAGAGATAAATAATTGAATAACATTGGAGTTGAAATTATCAAAACTATCAAAAAAAAAATTTTTTTGCCTACCCTTACAATACCTATGGCAATCACCCAGAATGACAGAAAATTGGCCATCTAGTTTGACACTCAATGGGGGCGCCCTCACACACATGACACATACAATAAAAAAAAACAGTATTTGTTGGATCTGCTAGTGTCTTATGGTGGTTAACTTATGTATATTTTCAAAAAATCATTAAATCACAGAAGGCCACAAATGGACAAGAACTGAATGATACAATCACAAAAATATATGCAATTGATGTTCACAAAGCCTCTGTATTTATAGATAATTGTTGGCTTTGTTGCAGACCTCAATGTCGGAAACACATTAGCTAGATATGGACACATAAATCAATAATCGACAGAACTTACCTCTGTCGAAGGACGGATGGTCGGCATCGGCGCTTGAAAAGCCAATGGGGAAAGGCGTAGCCTCGCTAAATGATTTTGTAGAAGATGTAAAGGGAATTAATACAATGATCAACAATCAAATAAGAACAACTAGGGAATCAAAGTAAGTCACAAGACATTACCTAGAAGGTTAAACATAGGTGATTTTTCCAACGAAACACGAGTGCGAGAACTGATAACAAACAAGGAAAATTGAGTATCTAGTTCCAAAAGGCGTAGCCCATGTACAGGACTAACGGAGCTGGGTGCTCAAATCGCAACCACTAAAACATCAAATCTCAAAAGGGAAGAACTCACACCTGAAGCACTTTGAGACGTTGAGATCATTAGTTGTCAACAAAAAGCCAGCACCAATAAACACACAAGCAACATCTATTACCACCACCTCCACAGAAGCCTGAAAATAACAGAAGCAGGCAACTGAAGTCCATGCAGCATAAAAAGAATTTAAATGAGAATATCAAGCTAAATATCTCGTCTGGGGGGCGGGGGTAATCAAGAGATTCACAGAACGGACCGATAAACCTTTTTGGATATTGATTTATAATAAGAGCTCAAGGCATCACCAACTCTCTCAAATATATCAAGTAACTTCTGTGCTTGCACAAGATTAGATATGTACTCCAGAGCACCATTCGCTGCAGTAACTTCACTAGCAAAAATCTCTTTGATTGTCATGCCTACACAAGAATGAGAAGCACAAGTGATGAGAACAATACAAACTGGTATGCTGTGCAGTGGAAATGGACAATAATCAAAAAGGAGGGACAAACCAGCCCACCTGTGCTAAATGGAGCTGTAGCTTTATCTTGAGCGACAAGAAGTAAAGCAGCAAACTCATGAAGATTACCATCCTTGACACATGAGCGTGCAACCTCATTGACAGAAGTTGCATGTCTAGCAAGTATACGTACAGACTCCATATGATTTTTCTACTAAAAAAAAAGAGAGAAGTTACTAGTTAGCGACCCAGAATTGACACTTGAGCTATCACAAAATACCAATTCACACATGGAGAACCTATTAGAGAATATATCAAATGATTATAGTACCAGTTTTGGCTGGCAAAGTAAAATGATGAGTTTGATGAGGGAATCTCCTTTTGACCAATGATGCTCTGGAAACCTGAAACTCAAAAGTTAGTTAACATAGAAAAGAAAGAATGGAAACAAAAGCAGACCAAAACATCGATGGTCACAACCTAATACAATAATGCTAGCCGAGATGACATATGAAAAGGAAGGTGGAGCGAGAGAAGTAAAACATGCAGTAATAATGGCAGAAGCTACCCAAACAAAGTACCTCAGCATTGAGAGCAAATCAGGGAGACAAAATGCGTCATGCCCTTCCTCCTCTACATAGAAAGTCTTGTCACATTTTGTCATAAGCATGTTGATGATGTATGGATCGCGAGAGTACAAGGCCGCAGCATCCAGTATTTGTTCAGTCACCCTAGGCGGGGAACCAGACGCCTCGCCTGTGAGAAGAGTAGTGACACACTTTTTGGTCCCACACAGAATGACATGCCTGATCAAATATTCGTTAATGGGCCCATACTCCCGACAGAGTTTGACAAACCGGTCCTTGTCATCACGAGCAAAACAAGAGTCAATGCAATCAACAAAATCATCATAAGTAAGGATCTCCCTTTCTTCTTCCATCCTCCTTGATCTGCACGAACAAATGCAGGCAACGTAACGATTAAAACAAACTTTTCTTTGTTACATAGAAAATGCAATTCCTACAAAAGAACTAGGTAATCAGCTTCTAACTCTCCTACACGGAAAAATTCTGATTTCTCCGCACAATAACAAGAAAACAAATCATTGCGTTGTTGATCACAATTCATGAGAATACCCATCTAAAAAATGCAATGAAAATAAAATGATAATTTCCCGTTGCAAATCCACTTCAAAAAGACTTGTAAGTAAGTATGCCCCTTGAAAACAGAAAAATTTGTGTGAACCTGTTAATATATGAGACGGGTTCACTAATGGGTCATGAATCAACCATAGTTAGCATTAATAACCTTACCTCATATATGAAACCGGTTCAGGGACGGTACGGTAGACTAAACCCACAAACATAAATAATCCTCAAAGCCAAGATAATAAACATAAGCATAAACATAAATAAACATAAACATATATGTTCATAATTCTAACTAAATTCCATGCTAAACAAATTAATTAGATTATAATTTCAGCTTCTAATTGAATTGAACAAGGAATAAAAACACAGAACATTTGAGTAGTTAAACCAACCTATCACAATACAGAATAATATAATATAGTATCATCCTCTAAGATGGAAACAAGCAATAATAAAAAGAAAAGAGGGAAATTGAACATGGCTGACAAAATTAAACACAATTTAAAGAGCATCGATATATAAAATGAAAAAAAAAAAACAGCTTAGGAGAAATACGTACGGGGAATGAAACCCAGCTGAGTAAATACTCCGTAAACTGTGTGCGAGTGAGAGAGATGAAATGAAGGGAATATAAGTTGTGGGGTTTTGTGGCTTTTTATTTATAGTTTTTTGTGTGTAACTTCGGTTCAGAAACGGTGGAATTTCAACCCAACTTAAAAAGACGAATCGTTTATTACTCCGTTAGTCAATCACCGGTTCACCACCTCTCAAGTGAGTCAAGTCTCGCGTTAGGACTTTTTTTTTATCTGGCACCTTGGGCTTTAGGACTTTAGGAGTAGACCCGTCAGTTCTAGAAGACCATGGTGTGGGGCTCTGAAGCACGGACACCTTTCCGGAGAAGAAGTATCGTGTCAGAAACTCTCGGACACTTGGAAATCTACTATACTAATGTCGGAAACTTGTACCCTACTCCCATCATTATTTTTCATTTTTCTTACTATATATTTCACATGTACACTTACTTCTCTACTAAACTAATTGAAACCCATAATGGTGATAATAAACTTGTAATATTTGTTACAACTTTTAGTAAAATGTGATATTTATCTATCATTTATCTCTAAAAAAGTACACTTAATAAAGAATCCCCGTGTCCTCATTTTAAAGAATTAGCATATCCGCGTTTCTACGTGTCGCGTTTCCGAAACTCGTGTCCCGTTTCCGTGCAACCTAGGTGTGGGGTAGTGGGGCTTGATTGTGAATGTTTATTTTTAAAAAAAAGGGAATAAATATTTAATTAAACTTATGAGGTAAAGATTCAACATAGCTAAAGAACAAGTTTAGACTTTAGAGTATGGTAAGTAAATAAAAGCATTTTGTTCTAACATGTTTTATTTACGTTGAAGTGAAACATTTTACTAAGAACTAAGGGCGTAACGATAAAGATAAGTAGAGAAATTCTCATTTAATACACGAGTCAATGGCCTGTACAAAAACAATGAATGAAAAAAAAAGACTTCCTTTTATATTTCAGTAAAATGGTCTGCAAGCCTCTTCCTAGATAAGCTCTCCATAGTATAGCTCATGGTGGCTTGCTCAGAGCTAAGCGCTACAGGCAACGCAGTCCATCGTCGGGCCAACCCTCATAGCCACTTCCCCTCACTATCCTTTCCAGGAAAAAAAATCAAGGGGTGAAAACGATCTGTGTAGTGATGTAAGATGGTATACTACACTTACCTACAAACAAAAAACCAAAGGCAATGCTCACAATCAGATTAAAATAGCTTCAGCACGTGAATGGTACCTCATTATCACTATCTAAACTCAGATGTGGAAAAGTAACACAAAATCCTTTACAGTCAAGTAAGGAACATAATCCAATCATCAAACACAGGTAACCAATTCAACAATAATCGTACGAAGCACAAGGATTACAAGCAAGAACGAGCTGTTCCCTATAACAGTAGAGGTAGATGACAAATATCCAAGTAAAATAAATGAATAAAAAATGGTACGGAGTATACGATATTAATTCACTTTTCGAGGATGACCTTAAATGGGGAAGCTTATAAACAATGCCCCAGTGCCCTCCTTAATATCCTGGATATCTGATCTTTCTCCACTCATGTAATTGGTTAAAGGCAGGCAGTAAAACAAAACTACTTATCCCCCAATACTAAAATATCCAAAATCTCTTCTCTTCTCTTCTCTTCCAAACTGCAAACACCCATATCCTATAAGTATTATCTTCAATTTTGCCTCACACACAGTTACCAAGTAGGAGGGAAAATACCACTATCATAACCAAGATCAGAACATAGTTGTATCATGGAAAACTAACCACAACAACAATGCAGCATGACACATACTAGCGTGCTCAACCAGACACCAAAACACCACCTTTTTCCAATTGAGTGCCTAGGACTCCGCGAGTTCATCACTAGCACTTCCTTGTAGCTTCCCAAATGACTACATGGACACAGGCGACAATCTAATAGATCCCAGCTCATCATGTCACCTATACACCCAGTAAGATCAACAACAAATCCAGTACTCCACTCGAGTTTCCCACCGAAAAGAGGCACAAAACACCAATCAAAATTACATATATTTACTCAATCTTTACTCAAACTATATCGCTTTATAGAGTACTGAAGCTCAACTATAAAAAGAAAAGAGGAGAAAGGAAGAACCATAGTCTCACTTTCCCAAAAAAAACTTAGAGGCCCTCCAAATTGAAAAAAAAATTCAAGTCCAGCCAGGTAACACAGAATATTTGAAAAGAAGATAAAATTGTGAGGTTGCATAAACTTAATGAAACTTTACATGCAGAGAATAGATAGAATACTTCTGATTTTAAACAAAAATAAACAGAAAAATCAGAGAAGCTTAGAGTCCATCAGATTAAATGGCATATGCTCTGCACTCCTAAGCTACTATACATAACAAACTTCTAAGCTTTGATGACAAGTGACACCCAGAAGACTTCCTTAAATCCTTATACATTCCATATAAATTGATAGGGTTCTACGAGCTAAATCATCACCAGAACACTTCCTTATACATACATTCCAACAATGACTTAGAGGAAACCACCAACAAGTCAGTAATCACTATGATCCAAAGGAATTAATAAATTCATAATCTAGACACTCAAATAGATCACAAATTTCCACTGAATGCACACAAAAATAGCTACTGCCCCACCTTCCATGTGATAATGCAGAGATTTTGCAGCTCGCAAAATGTGAACTTTCCCTCCCAAATTTTGTTATAAAATTAAAAATGTTGAAAACAAATAATCAAACCTGAATCTGATAAGAAGTTTAAATTTGGTTGGAAATAAAGATGGAAACACAGAGAATAAGAATGGAAGAGAGAAATCAATATCGGAGACAACATTTTCTTTGACCTGATATAATCCAACCACTCAAAAGTGGAAAACTTGATAGAACTGAATTAAGGTGCTTGCATTGTCCAATTAATAGATTAAACACCCAACCTCATATAGCAAATATAATATATCCAATCATCCATCAAGTAAGTAGATTATTAGGCATAAACTTGAACTACAAACAATTTACCTTCATAAAAATAATAACTACAGACAGAATCTCCAATCAAACCCTGCGAAAACACACATACAAACCATAAACAAAAAGGTTGAACATTCTCAAACACTGAAAAAAACTATAAAATATGGAATTCCATAAATTTTTCCCAAAATAAACAAATAATAAAGAGACTAAAAATACAGTAATCAATTCATTCACCAAATTAGACATTTTGTAGAGAAAGGTAATAAATGTGGAAATGAGTGAGGGAGACAAAACCCGGGACTGCTAGAAACCACTGCGACGGGCATTTAACAGAGTTAAGGGATTTACTATTCATCGGTTAAATACTATTCATCGGTTAAATACTATTCATCCTTTAATACACTGTGTTCATTATGTATGAACAGTAGAATCCTTAATCTCTTTTAGAAGTGTATTGATAAAATTTTACCAAAAAATAAGTCTACCTCTATCCAAAATAAATAAAATGGTCTAAACAATGCAAACGGTTTTTTAAGTATCTGCAGTACCAATTTAGCTACCCTAATCAGACCTAAAAAGAGTTCGGATACTCTGGTTGGGTTCCCAGTGACAATTTTTTGGTTGGGTACCCTAAGTTTCCGGATCAGGTCAACGTGTATTCACTGTCTCTGGTTTCCCTAAATTGGAAGTTCAAGTTTCCCTGTTAAAACTTGTGCTGCTATTAGTAGCTTATACAGTAGCACAGAAGGAGAAAGGTAAACTGGGAAAAGATCCCAATACTCGTAACTTTCAAGATCTTAATGAGGGATTGAGGGTAGACATAAACGGGTTTCATTCCATCAAAAGAGGAGTTCCTGAGTTGCTGCCTGGTTAATGAGAAGTATCAAACAACACAACATTCTCAAAGAATGGGGATGGCAGGTTCATGAGCACAACAAAACCGATGGACCATCTTTCAAATGTATATTGGAAAGAGAGGACATTAAGCATGTACAAAGGAATGCATACCTCTGGTAATTGAAGTTACAGAAATGTTTTACCCTTTTTGAGAAAAAAGGGCCATGTATGCAAGGATTGTCCGTGAAGGAACCTCTAAATTCTTGGTAAAGGTTTTGCTGACCTCTGGAGTAGTACTAAAGGCACCCACACGACTTTGAAATGAAGGGCGAGATTGAATGGCCACCATATTACTTCCACCATGAGTCTTCATCATCTTTCCACCCACCTTTATAAAATATGGAGACCATCAAACATAACAATCCAAATTATCAAAAACACACTTCATTTCCCTTCCTATATTCCTATTTGTGATTTTCCACTTTAGCCTAAAGATAAGAGTGGAACGGAGTAACAAGCATGATATGTCTGCAATGATGCTATACATGGATAAAGACAGAAGCACAACTCCATGAAAATTTAAAGTAATTTTTTTTCCTCTATTTCACCCCAAGAACTAACACGTTTCAAAACCCATTGGAAAATGCAACGAGGAACCCACACCGTGTCCAACAGATCCTCCCACCTACAATCAAGGATATGAAAAGTCCAGGTTTCAAGGTCAAAGGACATAACCATAGACGCATATCAATAGGATATTTAATCAAAAAAGTAAAATAGGACATCAGCAAATACAGTCAAACCTAGTGATTACACTTGATACAATTAAACAATAGGTATGGACAATGCAACCATGAAACATCACATTGCCAAAAAAGCAATTCATTTTCCAACCTCAACCTAATTTACCTCTACTTCATGCACCACCCACTCTCCCAATCACTTACTGAGCAATTCACTGAAACATGGGTAGCAGGATGACGCCATGAACTGTTACCATTGCTTCGTAGTAATAAATGCTTGCTCATTCTCATCTACTTATTATAAAATTTAAAAAAAAAAACAGAATCCCTCTTCTTTAAATCAAGAACCATTACAAAAATTCTATTTTCTTGACCAAGTAAAATACAACAGAGATATAAATATGATTAACATTGGAGTTGAAATTATCAAAACTATCAAAAAAAAAGATATATCTACCCTTACAATACCTATGGCAATCACCCAGAATGACTAAATTTTGGCCATCCAGTTTGACACGCAATGGGGAGTGCCCCCGCGCGCGCACACACACAATATAAAAAACATTATTTGCTGGATCTGCCCGTGTCTAATGGTGTTTAAAATTTTTTATTTTTTCAAAAAATAATAAAATCACAAAAGGCCACAAATGGACAAGAACTAACTAATACAATCACGAAAACATATGCAATTGATGTTCACAAAAAGCCTGTGTATTTATGGCTTAATTGTTGCAGATCTCACTGTCTAAAACACATAAGTTTGATATGGACACAAATCACTGTTGAAACTGACCGTTAATTGCCTAGTTAATTTCATACATTTAGTATATTAATAAGTTGACAGTTTTCTGTCATAGTCATTAAGGCTTTTATGTTTGCATTTAGGGTAGGAGTTATAATGGCACAATAGGTAGCTCTCTAGTCAGATACTTTGGGTATAAAACCCATGTAGCTCTGCTGTAATTTCAACCACTCAAATCA
>ONZK01003003.1:130385-145858 GCA_900322385.1 Pharnaceum exiguum
TGTCCTTACTTTCTTCATAAACCAACAAGATCAGAAAAAGCCTGTGTATTTATGGCTTAATTGTTGCAGATCTCACTATCTAAAACACATAAGTTTGATATGGACACAAATCACTAATCATCAGAACTTACATCTGTCGAAGAACGGATGGTGGGCATCGTCTCTTGAACAGCCAATGAGGAAAGGCGTAGCCTCTCTTCGTCATAGTTATAATGTAGAAGACGTAAAGGGAATCAGTACAATGATCAATAACCAAAAAATGACAACTTGGGAATCAAAGTAAATCACAAGACATTACCTATAATGTTATAAATAGGTGATTTTTCCAACAAAGCATGAGTACGAGGACTGATAACGAAACAAGGAAAATTGAGTATCTTGTTGTACAAAACTAATGGAGCAGGGTGCTCCTAAAAGACAAATCTCAAAAGAGAAGAACTCACACCTGAAGCACTTTGATAAATCGAGATCATTGGTTGTCAACAAAAAGCCAGCACCATTAAACACACCAATAACATCAAGTACCACCTTATAAATAGAAGCCTGAAAAATAGGCAAACGAAGTCCATGAACAAAAAACGAAGTTAAATGAGAGTATCAAGCAAAATTTTCTTGTCAGGGGGGGAGGAGAAGGGATTCACAGAATAGCCACACTGACAAACCTTTTTGGATATGGATTCATAATAAGAGCTCAAGGCATCACCAACACTCTCAAATATATTAAGTAACTTCTGTGCTTGCACAAGATTGGATGTGTACTCCAGGCCACCGTTCGCTGCAGTAATTTCACAAGCGAGAATCTCTTTGATTGTCATGCCTACACAAGAATGAGAAGCACAAGTGGCATGAGAACAATACAAACTGGTAAGTTGTGCAGTGGAAATGGACAACAATCAAAAAGTTTGGACAAACCAACCCACCTGTGCTAAATGGAGCTGTAGGTTTATCTTTAGCGACAAGAAGTAAAGCAGCCAAGTGATGAAGACGCCCATCCTTGGCACGTGATAGTGCAACCTCGTTGACAGAAGCTGTGTGTCTAGCAAGAATACGTAGCGACTCCATAACATTTTTCTACACAAAAAAGGGACAAGTTACTAGTTAACGACCACAGAACTTGACACTTGAACTACCACAAAATACCAATTCACGTGCACATGGAGAACCTATTAGAGAATAGATCAAAAGATTATAGTACCAGTTTTGGCTGACAGAGTAAAATGATGAGCTTGATGAGGGAATCTCCTTTTGACCAATGAGGCTCTACAAACCTGAAACTCAAAAGTTAGTTAAACATAGAAAACAAACGAATGAAAACAAAAGCGGACCAAAACATCGATGATCACAACAAAGCACCTGAGCGCTGCGAGCACCTCAGGGACACGAAATGCGTCATGACCATTCGCCGCTACATACATCCTCCAATCACATTTCGTCATAAGAAGGTTGATGACGTATGGATCGGGCGTGAACAAGGCCGCAGCATCCAGGATACGGCCAGTCACACCAAGCCGGGTACCAGTCGCCTCCCCAGTGAGAAGAGCAGTGATAAACTTTTTAGTCACAGTATAAAAATTAAATTAATTAGATTCTAATTTTAGCTTCTAATTGAATTGAACAAGGAATAAAAGCACAGTCTCTAGAAACATTTGAATAGTTAAACCTATCAAAATACAACAATAATATAGCATACTATCATATCCTCTAATGAAATAAAAAGCTTAGGAGAAATACGTACGGGAAATGAAACCCAGCTGAGTGTGAGTGTGTCTACTGTCTGTGAGAGAGAGAGAGAAGGGAGCAGAAGTTTTGGCGCTGCTGGGGTTTGTGGTTTTTATTTATAGTTTTCCGTTCAGAAACGGTTCAGCTCCTACCCTTAGAGCTGGCCAACGGGTTGGGTTGGTTTGTAGTCGGAAATCGATAAGAAATCGAGTCGCTGTAAATCGAGTCGGATCCAATCGGTGGCGAATGACATCGCAATCGAACCGAATCGGAAAGGGCGACGTGACTTTGGTTTGAAATTTTCGGTTCGGGACGAGTTGGCCATCAATCAGTCCAAAAACGGCTTGCATCGAGTCGTTGATTTGGGTTAAGTCGAGTCGTTGATTCGGTTCAACTGGGGTCAAATTGAAACCAAATTAACTTTTTTTGTATTATTAATTCGTTAAATGGCCAATAAAAAATCATGTTATCTCTTTTTTTTGTTTACTTTTTATTTTAATTTAAGATTTTCCTAATCAAGTGCAATTTTTATGAAACAACAATTCGAATTGAGTCGAAGTCAATTTTTCATGTTTATGTTGCGATTTTGTATGATAGTCGAGTCGAAAGTCGAATCTTCCTAGATAGTTCAGTTCGGGTTGCGGTTTCAGAAAGTTATTTTGCCAAAGTTGAATCGAAAATGGAATCGTTTTGAACAGTTCGATTAAGATTTCATTTTTTTTGTAAGTCGAAATCTGGACGAGTCAAGTCGTAGTCGAACCGAGGCGAGTCGTGGTCAGCTCTAGGTACACTTGTCAGTTCCTGGTAGGGATGGTCAGCTCTAGGTACACTTGTCAGCTTATTTCATTTTGTCAGTTCGAACCAATACGAACTCAAACCAAAAAAAAAAAAAAACAATTAGAAACCACGCACAGACCAAGATCAATTAGTAGTACCAAGACTACAAAATTCCCCAAAATTAGCTTTTCAATAACAACCAAAGTTAAGGTTTTTCTGAACAAAGAGCATGGTGCTGGGATCCTTACAACTATGTAGATACAACCTCAAAGTGTTCATCACTTATGAATCAAACAACAACAATTAAGGGTGGTCAATTAATGCCCCTAAAACTAAGAAGCAGAGAAGCCTCACTTTTAGAACACCTACGTAGGCTAACTAACTGAAGACATAGCTCTCGTTTAAGGACTTGCTGCTTCCTGAATCTGAACGGCCTATGCTTGGATTAGTTCGAAGACCGCTGCCCATATTCCTCTCACAATCACGCCCATATTCCTCTCCCAATAATTTGAGTGAACATTGCTAGTTATTTCAGTTAGATCTGCGAGTGTACAAACAACAAAAGTCAAGGTTTGTTCACAAGCTTAAAGTTGAAGTGAAGATACTGATGAATTCACAAGGTTTAAAGTTTAAATTCACCAGTTTAAATATCACACGGTTAAAAGTTTAAATTCACCCAACTTCTCAGTTCCTAAATCCTCCATTCACCAGTTTAACATTCTAAGTTAGAAGGCATGGAATTTCACACTAGCGAAGGAACGGTCCAACAGTTATTAACACAAGTAACCGTAAAAGCATACACCATCGAAGTTTCGCCTATCCTCGCAAAAATTTAAACTTCTGTTTTGAACTTTAAATTTCATCTCAAATACATCACTTAGCAATTCATCAAGTTATACCTAAATATTCACCAATTTTCCCCTTAATAGAAACAAAATTCACCAATTTAAACCTCAAGATCATCATTTAAGTAGTACTAGCCACAAAACATGAAGAGTAAGCCAGATGCACACACTAGAAATTCACCAGAATTCAGACCTTACATCTTCGTAAGGCTCTGAGCTTCCTCTTCAGTGCCCTGACCTCCAAACAAAGCCTTACTTACTGCATCTGATGGCTGTTCAAAATTAAAACATACCCATCAATATTTAATAAAGTATTAACCATAAAGAGAAGAACTTAAAAATTGGTGAGGTGAATGGGCAGGAGGGTCAGAAGGTTGAACTTCATATCAAGTAAGCAGATCGGCAGTTGAAGTCTGTGGCTTTCTCGTTGCTCTTGTTCTCTCTGTCAGGGTTCCACTCTCTCCTTATTCCAGGCTAAATCAAGAACAAAAAAGAAGTAAGATAAATAACCTAATCAGATGAAGATTTGTCTCTTAAGGTGCGAGAGAGAGTGTGGTAAGTGGTAACAGTCCAATTTGGGTCATGAGAGAATAGAGGCAACCGGAGAATGCAAAGAGAAAGGAAAGAATGGTGAAGGAAAGCTTCCACCAGTTTCACAGCCTTGAAGTTCTGAAAACAGAAGTGTAACCCCCTGTTGGTAACCTGACGAAATTCGAAAAACTTGCCTTGAATGTTTTGACCTATCTGGAATTTCACCTGACCTAAAGCTAGCGCTAGCAATCAAATGCTGATACACACAAAAAAAAACACCTATCTCACACTGTTTGGCAATACAGAGTACTGTGAATAGTTAACATTATTGAGTATTGACAGCCGTCAATTCATCCTTTTACTAAATTTAATTTTCTCCATAGTTGCTAGACACAAATTTAGCATCAATAACGAAACAAACACAAATTCCTACATCCATTGATGATAATTATAACTTTTCATTTCCGAGTTCTTTTTCGAAGTCTAAAATGAAATGGGTCAGTGACTAAGTGTGATAATATTAAAGCCTGCAATTTGAAATGTCTTTGTAGGTCATAAGCCAACCAGGTCAAGCATAGAACAAACTGGAATTCTATAAAATAACACGGTGCTTCTTGGTCATATTTACCAACATTTTAGGTTCACATCCATCATTCACCAATCATAAATTCAAATTCACAACTTCATAAGTTGGAAAGTACAGCATGTCACCCTGGCCAAGCGGTAGTTTTTTTTTATGTTTTAAGTAATTGTACAAGCATTCACCATTGAAGTCAGATTTGAACTTCAAATTTTATACACCTTCCAATGGAATAAAACCATAGAAAGTTACAAACTAACATTATTATAAGAGAAAATTGTACGGAACTACCTAATGAAATATCACTTTTGTAAAGAACTACCTAATGAAAACTTTTTTGTATGAACTACCTAATGATAAGGTTAACTTGGTCAAAAACTATCAAAAGACTTCAACTTCCAAAAATACCCTTACTAAACCATGAGCCCTTCACATATCTCTTATTTGCACACCACTTTTTACTCCTTACACTCCTACCCTCCATTTTCCAAATAAAATTTACTTCACTCCCCCAAAAAATTCATTCACCTGAGAGCATCAGCAACCACTCCCCACCCCCAAAACCCCGACATCGATCAGCAGCAAGCAAGCAGTCCTCACCAAAGAGACATTAAGATTTTCTTGTCTGGTGTACTGTATAATTTTTATTGGACATTAGCTTCTTTTTTTTTTAGGGGGAAAAAAATGAATTTGGATATTACCCTTTTTTTAGTTACAACTGCTACCTTGTTGGGAGGTAATCAGACTTCATGGAGACCATGATGAAGTGAAGGCTTGAATATCCGGCCAGTTGAATGATGACCCCAGAAAAAGAGGAAAAGATCTGGATGCTAAGAACTCTATGACTAATGGAGCCATTAAAATAACCTTAATTCTCTAACCTTGTGACGTTATGCACTTATGCATCCCATTAAGCAAGTTGAGATTTGTGTTTGAGTAGGCTATGCATGAGGTTAACAACAACAATAAAATTAAACTAAACTAAGAACCATCAAATAAGCTAATCATTTTGACAAGGTTGGTTGTTTGACTAGCTTCTTTCATATATTTTTTTTACTCATAGTGCATATTCATCTCAAGAATGGAGGATATTAATGTTTGATTACTATTCAAGAACAGATTTAGTCCCTCTCTTCTGTCATCTTGTTCACAATAATGCATTTCAACCGAAATTTCTGTTTGAGTTCCCTACTTTCATGCTTTTACAACTGATTTTTTTAAAATTAAAGTCTGCTTCAAATTATCGAGTTCTTGGTTATGTGTTGGAGAGAGATTGCAGTTGGCCGGGGTGGGAGGTTCATTATTTCCACATGAGCAGGAGGGAAATAAAGGGAAAATAAAAAGGGGAAATAAAAGGAAAACGAAAAAGAAATAGTGTGAAAGTGTTTTGTTGAATAGAGGTGTGCAAATAAGGGTTAAATAAGGGTATTTTCGGAAGTTCAAGTTATTTGGTAGTCTTTGACCAAGTTGACCTTATCATTAGGTAGTTCTATACAAAAAGTTTTCATTAGGTAGTTCTTCACAAAAGTGATGTTTTATTAGGTAGTTTTGTACAATTTTCTCTTATTATAATCCCCCCATCCATATTTTCTTACCATACCAAATCGGACAAAAAGCAATCACAAACAAAAACGGGGGAGAAAAAACAAATCAAAAACCGTAGATTAAATCAATGCTAATCAAAGACAAAAAATAAGTGAGAACAGTTACCTAATTCAGATAAAGATTTGTATCTTTACGCGTCGAGAGAGAGTGGTCACCACCTAGCCCTAGCCCTAGCCCCCACTCACGCAGTACCACCCTCACCACACACTGAAGGCAAAAGGGGGATTAAGACTTTACAACTCAGGAAGGTGGAGGAGACATAGGGCGGAGCTGTGGAGGTAGGAGAGTGCTGGTGCAGTGGTGAGGGTGACAGCGTGATGTAGGTGGTGAACTGGTGCGACACGAGTGAGTGGGTGAGGAAATAGAGTAAGATGAGCGATAAGTTTTGTTCTGCGCTTACCAGATTTCCGAGGAAGAACCAAAGAAGACCTCCACGAAAAAAGTAAAAAGTAAAAAAAGCTTGAAGTAGGAAAGAACGGGTACCCAATACCCAGCCTGATTACTCCCGGGTACCCAAAAATCTCGGTCTGGGTTACAAAAACCTGCGATTGACAGAGTACCAAAAGCCAGTTCCAGCCTCCGGGTCAGCTACCCAACATAACGAATAACTCATTGAGGAACTGTGCCCGAAACTGTTAAGGTCATGTGAGTGTACCCGCTTCTTCGGTCTTTTTTTAGCCATTTCAAAATTCTACTCTTCTGCCAGTTTACACATACTGTTTGTTCCAGAGTATTGCCAAAACAAAAAAATTACTCCTACCAAAACAAACCCACAACCTAAAACTTATTGGACCAAACTCAAAGCAACTTGACTAAAAACAGGTTTACGAGAATCACAATAACCATAGTTTACACAAGCCGCAATTCAAAGATGGCAATAAGCCAATGGTCAAGGACGACACGAAGTTGTTGGTTCAACCTTTGGGGTATGATGTTAACGGAGGAGAGTGAAAATCAAGGAGAGTGATTGGGTGGATTGGGTGACAAGGATTGGGCTATAATGTTTTCAAACTTTGAATAATGTTACTGTATTGTATCCGACAATAAGCCAATGGTTAAGGACGACCTAGTATTTTTACTTTTTGGTAATCTTTTCCTGCAGCCACCGGATTGGGTGACAAGGCGAGTGAAAATCAGAAGGGGGGGGGGCAGCAGGAAAATATTAAAAACTGTGGGAGGAGAATTTGAAATTTGGGAGACAGTATACTTGATATAATGTAATTCATAGAAGTCCTAACCGTCCATTAACATCACGGGCGATGGGGTGAGCAACTTAACCGGGTACTGGCGGGTATATGCCTGGAACCGGTGTCACCGGGTCCAAACCAATACCCAGACGGGTACCTGCTTAAGTACATAATTTGGGGTATCATTTTTTACATAAGAGTTAAACATGTGTCATGCTTGCTTGTTTGAGCTATGTGGGACAAAAAGAATGAGACGACTACATCTTTAATTTATCTTGAGTTGTAGATTTGCATCCCCCAAGCATGTTTCTTTTCTTCAGAAGGAGTTCCTGAGTTACTACTTGTTGATGACAACCACCAAACATCATTGCGTTCTCGAAAGGAATCACAGCAGAAAAAACGAACCACCAATCATAAGTGCATTGGAACCAGGACATTTAGTATGCTCGAAAGGAATGCATACCTTTGGTAGTTGATAAAGTTACAGAACTTTTAAACCCTTTCTGAGATACACAGCCATCGACGCAAGTCGCATTGATGAAGGAGCCTTGGTAAGAGGTTTGCTGATCTTTCGAGTAGAGCGAGGTTGAGTTGCCACCATACTACTTCCAACATGCTTCTTCATCATTTGTTCACCCACCTATATAAAAACAAAGACCATCAAACAAAGTAAGCCAGGTTACCAACTACTCCCCCCGTACTACTTTTATCTTCTTCCTATTTCCTGTTTGGGACGTTCCACTTTTATCTTTCTCATTCCATTATTATTAACATTCACAACTCTTCTACCATTTTCCCCATTCTTTTCCCATTACTCAACCCCACTACTTAAGCATACTCTCTCTGTCTCTCGCTTCTCATGCTTTTCACAAGGGTACATTTAAGCCCAACAACTTCCCTTTTCAATGTTAAATGAATCACTTCTTGACCACTTATAGTCATTACTGACCTTTTTAAAGCACTGCTTGCACAAGATATATATTTCCTTTCCCATAACATACCTGAAAGGTACCAAATGTTCTAGCAGGAGTCATAGAGATAGCAGACCTTGGCAAATGCAGAACGGATCCAACATTGTGTTTTACAGAGCCTACCACCTACGATCAATTATATGAAAGGTCCAGGTTCAGGTTTCAAGGTCAGAAGACATAACATCCTATTGATAATCAATAACATCTATAACCAAAGCAGCGAAATATGGCAAAATTCGATCAGACCTAACTTTTGTCACACTATGTCATTAAACAATATTTAAAGTGACAATGCGACCATGGAAACAAAAAGAAAGCCCAAGTATACATACAATTTCCAACCTCAACCTACTTCTGAAAAGCTTTTTATAATGGCTATTCCCCTGGTCAACCATTTATTTTTTCTACTCTCGCAAGTTGCAAAAGGAAGTACCTATACTAAAAATAAAGATCCACACGAGTAGATAAAGTACAAATTTGTAGAAGGTACCAACATTTCAATCAAATGTTCAAACTCAACAAAGGTGCACAGTACTTCCATATATTCATGTGCAAAGCCCAAATAGTCAATAGCAGAATATTACATATTCAAAAATATAGGTAGTTGGAAACTAAAGTACATGCAAATCCCTCAAAGTTACATTTAACTGAAGAAAAAAAATTGTTCAAAGTCAGGTGCCTTCAGGCTATCCGTGAGATAATTGGTGTGGGAATGTTTGGAAGGGCTATAAAAACTGGCTTAAAGTGCAAAAAGTATGTTGATGGAGGAGATAAGTGAAGGGAAGAATGAGCGGGACTGGTGGTCATTTATGACAAACTAGGTTAATGTTATGAGGGGGAGAGAGAGAGAGAGAGAGAGTAAACTGGAATTGGTCTTCACTGTTCAGTGGTTAACTGAGGTACACCGAGGGGGGGAGAGGGGGCGGAGAGGGATGTGGCAGTTTTTCTTGTTCTGCAGCCAAATCACTGTATGCTTATGGGTGTTGATTCATATATCATCAAGGGTCCAGATTGGTTCTAAAGGTACTCATAAAATAGGCGGGTTCTCATGGGATACTAAACCTATAAATGTAAATACCCTGTAAGGCTTCAAGTATATCAAAGTGAGACATATTGTATATCAACCGTGGCATAGTGAATTAAATTATTGAAGTCCTATCAAGCCTGGTTTCAATTCCCAGATAAGGGAAGCTTCCCACTGTTTTGTTTGTGATCACCCAAAAAAAAACTACCATTTGTGCTCTCGGAGAATCGAACCTAGGTACAGAGTCTGATGTAAGTGCCCCTTGCCATAAGGCCAAACTTGATTTGTTGAATACTCGACAGAGTACATTTTTTGATATCATTGGAGAACTTAACCAAGAATGGCTAATACTAGTCAATTTTGTAATATTTTTCAACAATTCGTAAATATCACATAAGGCCACAATGGACAAGAAGGATTCGCAAAAAGCATATGCATTTAACATTCACAAGCGTCCGTATGTATACCCAGCTGGTTCATGCAAATTTCATCAATGTCAAAAACATATTTGATAGGGACACACAAACTGAGAATCATCAACATAACTCACATTTGTCAAAGGCTGGGTGGCGGTAGCCGGCTCTTGAGTAGAAAGTGGGTAACGGCGCAGGTTCTCATCATAGTCACGAGCTTTCACTATAGAGCCAGCTCATGTACAACGTAGAGATGTAACGAGAATTAGTACATAATCCATAATGTGATGTTCATAAAATAGAACAAGGACAACTTGGGAATACTCGTCATTACAAGACATTACCTATAGCATTATACGCCGGCGACTTTTCCAATGCAAGACGAGCACGAGAACTGATAAAAAAACAAGGAACATTGAGTAGTTTGCCATAAAAGGCAAAAGCCCACGAGCAGAACTAATGGAGCAGGGGTACTCAAATGTCAAACACTAAAACGTCAAATCTCAAAAGAAAAGAACTCACACCTGAAGCACTTTGAGACATCAAGATCACCGGCTGTCAGCGAAAAGCCAGCAACAATAAACATGAAAGTAACATCCTTTGTCACCATCTGTACAGAAGCCTAAAAGGAAACAGAAACATGCCAAAGAAGTCCGTCCATGCACCCAAAAGGAAGACAGTTAAACCAAACAATTCCAAGCTTATTCTCTTGTGTAGGGAGGGAGCCGGGGAGGGGATTAAGAAGGGATTGACACAACAGACACACCAACAAACCTTTTTAGAAATTGATTTATGATAAGAGCTCAAGGCGTCTCCAACCCTCTCAAATATATCAAGCAACTTATCTGCTTCCACAAGAGTGGACATGTACTCCGGGGCACCGTTTGCTGCAGCAACTTCATTAGCAAAATGCTCTTTGATTGTCAAGCCTACACTAGAAAGAGGGGCACAAGTGGCATGAGCGTACTATAAACTGGTATGCTATGCTGTCGAATATTCAAAATGGACATTCATCAAGAGGAGGGACAGGACAAGCCACCAGTATCAAATGGAGCCGTCACTTTGTCTTGAGCGACGAGAAGCAAAGAAGCAAACCGAATAAGATCCCCGTCCTTGACACGGGTGCATGCAATCTCATTGACACGATCTGAATGTCGAGCAATGATACGCACCGACTCGAAATAATCTTTCTACATATATATATATAGGAAAGAAAGAAATCAGCAATCACAGAAATTGACACTCGAACACCGATAGAATACCAAATCAGTCACGCGTGGAGAATATAGATAGTACCAGTTTCGGGTGGCAGAGTAAA
Organism: Pharnaceum exiguum; assembly: GCA_900322385.1. Taxonomy (NCBI): domain Eukaryota; kingdom Viridiplantae; phylum Streptophyta; class Magnoliopsida; order Caryophyllales; family Molluginaceae; genus Pharnaceum; species Pharnaceum exiguum. Next base: position 141,356 of record ONZK01003003.1, read on the forward strand.
AGGATGAGTTTGAAGAGGGAGTCTCCTTTGGACCAATGATCCTCAATCTCACAACTGAAAACCAAACATTATTTAGTGAATAATAGCAGAGAGGAAATAAAAGAATCGAATCACCAGTAGCTAAGCTAGCTAGCACAGAAGTAAGCAAGTAAGTACCAGATCATTGTGAGAATTTGACCGAAAGGATATGGTGATGGTCCCGCAGCATTTTGTTGACAGAAAGACCCCCCATCGCATTTTGTCATAAGCAGGTCGATGACATAAGGGTTGGGGTGAAAATAGGTCGCGGCTTGCATGATATTTCTTGTCACCGGGGGTGGGGATCCAGACGCCTTCCCAGTAAGAAAAGCTGTGATACACTTTTTGGTCCCGGAAAAGATGACATGCCTGACCAGATCCTCGGTGATCGTGGAGGGCCCATGATCCCGAAAGATTTTGATGAACCGGTCCTTGTCATCATAACGGAAACAAGAGTCTATGGCTCTATAAAAGTCATCAATAGTATCTATCTCCATTTCTTCTGACATCCTCAATTGAAACTATACCAAAGCAACCTATGTATGTAAAGATCAAAACTTTGTTCCCATAAAAAAAAAGACTAAAACTTTGTTACTAATAAGAGATAGTAATACCAACTAGTACAAAATTTCAGAAAGAAATCATCCCACTAATAACAGACGAAAAAATAAAATACCCATCTACAAAATTCAAAGTAATGATCTCTTCAAAAGATAGCATTATATATAACTTGAAATGAATATGTAAAGTTAATGTTATCAGGTATTAGCAATCATCAATTATCCCACGAAATGAATATATTATATGATGTACTCGATGAATGAAAACAACAAATAACAAACAATGCCTATGAAGACTAAAACAGAACAGAACAGAGCATAATAACACAAATAAAAAAGCATAGAGACAAGTTAGAAAAGAGGGTCGACGCATACGTACGAGTTCGGTTTCTGCTGTGGCAGTGGAGAGACAAAGTACCCCTCTGTGGCTTCTGGTGGTCTGTTCTCGAGCTCAAGCCCTGGCTAGGAGATAGTGGGGTGGATTTTTTTTAAAAAAAAATATATATATATATAACCGGTCAAAACCATCCTGAACCGGTTGGTTTGACCAATTTTTGACCTGTTTTTGACCAATCTAATTAAACCGAATCTGAAAAACGATCGGCCATCGGTTCCTATTGAACCAGCCAGTCTATCTAGTTCGATTTTCAAAACATTGAGTGCGATAACTAGTCTTTTATTAAGTTATCAAATATGATTTATTGTAAACAATCTATCCAATATAAAGAATTATTATAAAAAAAATCATCAATGAATATGATATGGATCCAGACAAATCGAGCAAGAGCCCTCAAAATAAAAGACAAGCCAAGCACAAGTCTAGCATGGTTTGTGGTAAGACGAGCGCTGAGCTAAGTGTGAGGAAGGGTGAGTCGAGCTCAAACCCTAGATAGGCGATGAGGGAAACACTCGGCTCATTTACACTTGTTGGACCAAAACTTTGTGGCACACATCAATTTTCCAATCTATTTTCACGGAGAATAGAATGATTTTTCGTAACTAGTGACTAAGGGTGTTTTTTGTTGTCTATAAGAAACATAAATTGAATTTGATTGAACTAAATTGAAAATTATTAAACTAAACTGGGAAAAAGACTATAAAATAATGTTAAATTGAATTAAAATTTATAGACTTGGACTAAAAGAATACCTAGTTATGTAGGCCGAAGTTGGATATTTGATACTTTGGAACTGAAAAATGTAGGGCGCTTGCTATCATAACCAACTAATCGTAAGAGTTGTATAAAAATAAAAAAAATTGGCTATCAATTTATTTAGAGAAATTGTACGGAACTATCTAATGAAACATCACTTTTGTACAGAACTAATTAATGAAAACTTCTTTGTATGAAACTACCTAATAATCAGGTGAAGTTGGTCAAAAAGTACCAACTGTCTTGAACTTTCGAAAATATCCTTACTAGCCATGTGCCCCTCACACGACCCTTATTTGCACACCCATTTTCACTCTTACACTCCACTCCAATAATTCTCTCCTTTTTCCAAATAAAAATAATTTCCCTCCCACGCAATATATCATCACACCATCATCAATATCATACAAAATAATATGAACACAGATGAAAAACCAATTAAACAACACATCACAATTGATAATTAGCAAACAAAGGCAAAGACTCAAATTCTCATATATGACTCTATTCTCTCTCCCCAAAGAGAATTTAAAGTGTATAGCATGCCACACCTCGATCTCCCCTTTTGCAAAATGTGACTATAGGCAAATCGGTGAGACAACCTTACAAGTTGCAATTGGTAATAGTAAGGAGTGCATGTATTAGCTGATTAGCTCGGTCAAGATCCATGTCATCAACTCACCAAGCATAGGGGCATTCGTCGAGCAGCATTGTCATAGTGGACTCCATCTTTTTCTTTTATTAAGTATTCCTTATAGATATTATGATACCAACGTAAGGGTTTTTTTTTCGTGATTTGGACTCCATCTTCATGACTTGATTCGATGATTGAAGAAGATAGAATTCGTAAATAAAGTAGTGTTCTAATGTAATATAGACTTCGTAAAATCATGTTTCGGTGCAATCGGATAGACTTCGTAAATTAGTGTTTTTATGTAATCGGATGGACTTCGTAAATTAGTGTTCTTATGTAATTGGATGGACTTCGTAAAGTAGTGTATGGTTTGATGTAATCAGATTTACGTTGTAAATAAAGTGGTGTTTTCATGTAATCAAACGGACTTCGTAAATAAAGTCGTGTTTTGATATAATCGGATCATATCAGGTTTGGAAAAATTTGAGTGGGGTTTGTTAGGGTTGGGTCATATGCTTTCAGTTTTCATTAGGATCGGATCAGGTTTGGGTTCGGGTCAGATTCGATTTTCAATCGGTTTGGTTCGGTTTTGGGTCACTAAAATCGGGTTGATTCGAATTTCGATTAAAATTCAGGTTGGGTTAAATCCGTTCGGGTACGTTTAAATCAGATCGGTCAAAATCGTATATGGGTCAAAATAGGTTCGATCTTGACTGGGTCGTTTTAGTTCGGTCTGGGAAAATTCGGGTTTCAGTACAAAGTTGGGTTTACACAATCGGATCTAATCGGAATCGGGGTTTTCGGGTCAGGTTATCGGTCATGGGCCATATTTGCCAGGTCATTTGAACCATCAAGAGTAGGAGAAATAAGTTGGAGACATGAGGTCAGCATGTGTATGCATACCATTTCACTCAAATGACAAATGACTCTTTGTCGGAGGTTGGGGTCTAGGGTCTCGATAATTTCTCTATATAATGAAATTTGTAATCTACAATTCGACATTCACTAGTGGGAAGCCAATTTTATGGATGTTAAAGTCAACGGGACAAAACCATGAAATATTCAGTTTTTCTTTGAAACTTAGAAAATGTAAGTTGTTCTTTCAAAGAGAAAAGAAAATGTTAGGTGGAAAATATTTTGATAGTTCACATTAACAAGTAGTTGTCATCTGCAATTTTGATTATTTAAAAAAAAAAGAAGGTTATAAAGCAAACAAGCAGATTATGGATAAATATAAAACTTTTTTTAAGTTTGATACATTGAAACAATAGTTCACATTCAGACTAAGCGTTTATCCACATTGAAACACGAATTTATGAATGATAAGATATAGTGCAGCGGCACAAACACTAATAAAATTCAGCAAGGTGGTCATTGAAACTAGTCATTACTGCAGTATACTTATATCACATATTGTGAACTTTCCTTAAGGCCAAGATTAATTAGTGGAGATTTGACTTTAAGTTTTAAATGAGAAATCTTAATAAGGGCACATCAATATTATACAACATAACATGTGCCATCAGTATTATACAACCATAACATCATACAACTAGTTTTGATGGTGAATGGAAAACGTTGAGCTTGTAAGACCATTGTCCTAAGGTCAACGTTGACTTTTGCGAGGTATCGGGTCTAAAGTTTGAAGTCATACTTTTCAACATGAAATTGTACTACTTCCATGACTCATATGGACCACACCATTTGTGCAATGGCGTGTCACCAGTTCGAAATTATAAAACAAAAAACTCTAACAAAATATGAGTCATTAATATCAAGCAGACATGTAACCATGAACATACAACTACTGACAATGGCAATAGAAAAATTTAATATATTGAAATCATTGTCATAAGGTAAACATAGACAAATTTTGTGGCATATTAGGTCTGATATTTGAGGTTTGCAACATTAAATTGTAATGATTTCAAAATTTTATAGACCACCCATAGGAGCAATCTCACTAATCACATAGTTAGAGAAAGAATGAAGTCATCTTTGGCTGCTCAGTGGGACCCGGTCTGGTGGTCTAGCATATTTGATGTAAGTATTTGCAAAACAAATGGTTTATTCATGAAGAAAAAAAAAATAGAAATTCCAAATGATGTCACATCATTAAAACAAATATAATATATAAT
>ONZK01003003.1:146230-158322 GCA_900322385.1 Pharnaceum exiguum
ATATTTTTTTCGTCTTTTCAAAATGAATAAAATACGATGCAACAGACATAAAGAATCACACAAAAATAAGCGCACAAGGACACACCACACACTCAAAATTACACCACCTCTTTATTTTGAGTGATCGAATAATTGTCGATTATAATCATAAAAATTATTAATTGTTTGTAAACTATTAGCACTCAATTTTTCGTAGAAAGAAAAACTTCTAATTTTTGTGAGATACTATGATTTCCCCATGAATCATACTATCTAATAACATGTGTCTGTATGCCCAGAGAGTGCTTGAATGCAGATGAACAAAGTCATCCCAGCTGACCACACTCGGGTACACTAATTTATCTTCGAATTGCTCATATCTAATTCTCAAATCCTCTTCCAAAAAATCAAGTAATCAATTAACTAATGAATAATTTGTTTATTATATGTATTGCAACAAATTTGGGCACTTGGAGGAAAAATGTAGAATCAAATACCCAAAGGCATGGAAACTAATGCAAAGGAGAAGCAACTGAAACACGAGCAAATTCAAGGGATGAAAATCACCCACAACCGATAGAGACCCATTAGTCCAATAAAAATGCAAATGATAATTTGCAAATTGGAATGGTGAACCAACAAGGCAGCACGAGAGCAGAATCAACACAACAAGCACCTGATGAATCTGGTTTCAAATAAAAAAAGGCAGACCAAGAAAAGATCCACTGATGGAAAATATACCAGAGGACGAGAAAATATATGTTAACAATCCTTCCATACTGTTGAGTGATCAAAACAGGATAAGTGTTGTTCTTATAAAAGGGCATTGATTTAAATTTATCTTTTTTTATACCCCTTCATACATATTTTGTGTCTACGCCTCGAAGCTCCATTGTGAACAAAACAACACTCTTTCTCTTCCATCCAAAAACAACCCACCATAATTTTATATATTACTATATTGAATTATAATTTATTTAAATATAAGAAAAAAAATAATTTATAATGTAACAATCAATCAAAAATGACCAATTATAATTTTTATATAAAAAACATATTGCAACTCTTAATATTTTTAAAGTTAGAAGAATTTTAAATTAGAGGGGAGATGAAAATAGTAAATTGTTTAGTAAAGTATATCAATAATAATGTCTATTTGTAAAGAACAAAAAGTTAGGAATTTACGTATTTTTAAAAAAAAAAAAACATTTTAACGGAAAAAAGTCGTTTACAAAATTATGAAGGATGAAGAAAATATTAAATCTTTGAGTAAATTATGTTAAAAGTGGTTTCTATTTATACACGACGAAAATTTAGAAATTAATGTAATTTTTTAATTTTTTGAATTTATTTTATAGAAGAAAAGACCTATTTTTTCTCTACGAAAACTTTACGCCACGTGACGCACACGTGCAATACGCTGACCACATGGTCAACGTGAGAGGTGCCATGCCCACACGACGCTTCCCATGTGCCACGTGGCCTTGGCCCCCCCGCTGCCCACAAATTTTTTAAGGGCACGTGGAAGCCCACCAATTTAAAGGGATTTGACCATACTGTATTATACTTGTATTTATTTGTTTTTTTCTTGTGACCATTGACTTGTAGTATCTTTGTCATAAGGTGAACATTGACTTTTGCGGCGTATCAGGTCAGACATTTAATGACATGTTTTGCATCTTGAAGTTGTACTACTTCCACAACTGATATGGGCCACCACATATCAAATTTAATATCATTAATCACACAGTTAAAAAAAAAAAGAAGTTATGTTATACTCTTGAGACCGTGGCAATGACATGCTATATGTAAAGTGCATTTTAGTTACATACTCAATATTTTTACATTAATTGCATATTCAATATATGTATTTATCAAACAAAAAAGTTTAAGAAGTTATCTTAAAATGAGTTGACAATGAAAACAGTTCATAGTCTACTTTTTTCTTCAAAAATATCGGTCAATTTTATTTCATACCCCTCCCCCCACTAAATCCCAACTCGCCATACTCAAACATCAGTTAGGTGGTAGTCTCACAATACTATCATCTATAAAGTTTAGTCGCACTACCATATAGACAAATGTTCCTCTTTTGGCCTCTTTGTCTATGTTACTAAGCCAACAGATCGAGTAAACTAAATTGAGAGAATATGATCGAAGGTGTTCTAACTCCTTGTTCAAGACTCTATATTATATACAGGTCATCGTTCAACATGATAATAAGAAGCAAAGTTCATTGTAGATAAAAGAAATAAAAAAAATTGTGCAATCGCAAAATGCTAGTGGACTGGATTTTCGTGACCTATTAGCTTTTAATGACTCATTTGTAGCAAAATAAAAATATCACTTGAATACGAATCCAACTACTTTTTATGCGCACGTGATGAAAATCCTCTATTATCTTTACTCAAGCAGCAGCTTGGTGATCAAGTGTGGTGATCAACCTATCTAATTATGACATAACACACAAGCAAAATAAACAGTCCAAAAGGGAAACGAGAATTGCCAATGGAGTTTTAATCAATATATGAATAGATGTGTAGATATTGATACTAAACATTTTCAAAAATGAAAATGCCCAAGGGCAACCATGCAATGATTGAAATGAGTCAAATGACCATAGAAGTGCTAATTCATATGCAAATTAGGTCTTTTAAGGACTTTTCTAAACCTACAAATCTCATTTTGTGTTCTCATCCTTATGGATAAACTAATGTGACATTGTTCATCTTACACGAATAAAGCAAAATAAATTAATTGTGCTTTTCAAGCATAAGCTTTTCTTTCTCCATGTTCTTAATAGATGGATACTACATAGTTTTGTACTTTTGTTTCAATGTCTATGTTGTGTCGGACAAAAAATACATAGAAGCGGAATATTTGAGAAGTTAACCAAAAATAAAAGAAGATTTTATGATATGATAAGTGAATTCAGAAGTAGGTTCCACATGTGTAATGTTAGGAAGAGTTTCTGCCATAGACTACCTCAATTTAATGTTTTCTATCAAAGCAATTAATCACCAAATTTTCCATCGAAAAATAAGAATACGACAAAAATATTAAAAGAAAAGGGAAACGGATTAGTCTTTTAGTTTATTGTACCTCCTATGTTTTCTGGTACTAGTCTCCAAAATAACAATATTAGGGTGTGGATCCACCTACCTCTGGCCAAGTACTTCCCAACATGAAAATTTCTTGGGAATGTTGAATCCCAACGTGTTGACAGACCCATCATAGAATGTCATACTTCCTCAAATGCGAATAACGTACCTCGAGAACCAAATTTGCATTCGCCCGAGCAAAATTGGCCAATCATCGGCCGTTCGTGGAACAAATTGAAGTTCATAATCCTACTCTGACTAGAGTTCTTTTAGGATAGACCTATATTAATTTAATTTATTAAAATATAAAATTACATAATTTGTTTATATGTCTCTACTAATGCCTTAAAATCATAATGTACATTCAAAACAAATGTCTTTTGAAGTTCAAATCAACAAAATCTTCTAATTGGTAACAACATTTTCTTGATGTACTCTTTTATTCTTATTATAGGATGAGATTCCTAAGTCATACAATCCTTTCCTTCAACTTAGTACAAATCCGATTGCCAAAATAATTTATAAATTTTGAAAAACACGGAAACTTGTGTGCACTAATTTTAAATGTGAGACGGGTTCATTAATGACTAAAAAGTATTAATTAATGGCTCTTTTTTGGTCATTAGTGCCCCAACTCATATATGAAGCGAATGCATACAAAATTTCCCCATTGAGAAATGTGTACGAACTTAGAAAAATGGAAGTGCAAATTTAATGCTAGAATAAAGTATAAACTTATGAGAAATGTGTTTAGCAAGCTTGTAGGAATCTGTAATAATCAACTTTGGCAGGGTAGTTTAGTCCATAATATTCAACTTTGGCACCATATTTTGTGGAAAAATCAATTTTGAGTTCACTAGCAACAAGGCTGAGTTTGCCTATTTCCATTTTTGTCATATGAATGAATAAATCTAACCGTAGGATTGAACAACAAATTTAGAAGATTACACAAAAAATTGACTTTACAAACTACAAAGCACATACTACACACTCAAAATTACACCACCACACCTTCTATGTGATTGTTTAGATTGAATCATTGTTAATTGTAATAATTAAAAACTCATCAATGAATATGATATGGATCCAGACAAATCGAGCAAGAGCCCTCAAAATAAAAGACAAGCCAAGCACAAGTCTAGCATGGTTTGTGGTAAGACGAGCGCTGAGCTAAGTGTGAGGAAGGGTGAGTCGAGCTCAAACCCTAGCTAGATAGGCGATGAGGGAAACACTCGGCTCATTTACACTTGTTGGACCAAAACTTTGTGGCACACATCAATTTCCCAATCTATTTTCACGAAGAATAGAATGATTTTTCCTTGTGACTAAGGGTGTTTGTTGTTGTCTATAAGAAACATAAATTGAATTTGATTGAACTAAACTGAAAATTATTAAACTAAACCGGAAAAAAAAACTAAAAAAATGCTAAATTGAATTAAAATTTACAGACTTGGACTAAAAGAATACTTAGTTATGTAGGCCGAAGTTGGATATTTGATGCTTTGGAACTGAAAAATGTAGGGAGCTTCCTAACATAACCAACTAACCGTAAGAGTTGAATAAATAAAAAAAGTTGGCTATCAATTTATTTAGAGAAATTGTACGGAATTATCTAATGAAACATCACTTTTGTACAAAACTAACTAATTAAAACTTTTTTATATAAAACTACCTAATAATCAGGTCAAGTTGGTTAAAAAAAAAATACCAAATGTCTTGAACTTTCGAAAATACCCTTACTAACCATGTGCCCCTCACATGACCCTTATTTGCACACTCATTTTCACTCTTACACTCCAGTCTAATAATTCTCTCCCTTTTTCCAAATAAATATAATTTCCCTCCCACCCAAAAAAAAATCAGTTAACTATAAAAACCTCAATTGCAGATTCAATTATCGGCATAAAGAAATTATTTTATTGCTATTTTTTCATTTCCTCCTTTCCAATAATCTGATTCCCTTTACATTCTTTACTCTTTTCTCTTTTTTCTTTCTTCCCACATTGTTGTGCTAATTCTTTCCCTACCTAGAGTCTCTCTATCTCTCCTCTTATTCATTCGTTTGCACGCAATATATCATCAGCACCATCATCAATTTATCATACAAAATAACATGAACACAGAGGAAAAACCAAATAAATAACACATCACAATTGATAATTAGCAAACAAAGGCAAAAACTCAAACTTTCTCATCTATGACTCTATTCTCTCTCCCCAAAGAGAATTTAAGGTGTATAGCATGCCACACCTCGACCTCCCCTTTTGCAAAATGTGACTATAGGGATGCCTATGAGACAACCTTACAAGTTGCAATCACATTGATAATAGTAAGGAGTACATGTGTTAGCTGATTAGCTCGATCAAGATCCATGTCACCAACTCACCATGCATAGGGGTTTTCGTCGAGCAGCATTGTCATAGTGGACATATCAAGTGTTCATGTTTTGGACATGAATTATGTAGGTTGCACCTATACATGACAATTGGGTCGATCTGGTCGGGTTCGGTTTGGTTAACAATAACAACTTTGTGGTCGGTTTCGGGTCGGATTTTACATGGGTCGAGCCAAATTTGGGTCAATATAAATCGGTTGAGTCGGTTTTGGGTCGAAATTTTGGTCAGGTTTTTTCAGATTCGGATATCGATCAAATGGGTCTACATTGACCGTATCGGGTTCGGGTCGGGTTTTTTGGTTCGGGTCAAATATTCCAAAAATAAATAGAATCATATTCTTAAATACTAATATCTAAACAATACATAAAAATGATTTGTAAACCAATAACTTATTCCTAAAAATATTGAGGTGCTTGTATAATGAGGAAGAGAAACGTCAGAAGAAACAAGAAAAGGAATCGGGGAATCGTTTCCCCGTTAATCACTACTTGAAGTTGGTTGTATAATATGAATGTAATTTTGGTAAATGCATTCGAAGTTTTTCTTTTATTACAGTATTCCTTATAGTTATTATGATATCAACGTAAGTTTTTTTTTTTTGTGATTTGGGCTCCATCTCCATGACTTGATTCGATGATTAAAGAAGATAGAATTCGTGAATAAAGTAGTGTTCTAATGTAATATAGACTTCGTAAAATCATGTTTCGATGCAATTGGATCGAATGGACTGCATAAATTTGTGTTTTCATGCAATTGGATGGAGTTCGTAAAATCATGTTTCTATACAATCGGATGGATTTCGTAAATTAGTGTTTTTATGTAATTGGATGGACTTCGTAAAGTAGTGTATGGTTTGATGTAATCAGATTTACGTCGTAAATAAAGTTGTGTTTTCATGTAATCAAACAGACTTCGTAAATAAAGTCGTATTTTGATGTAATCGGATCATATCAGCTTTGGAAAAATTTGAGTCGGGTTTGTTCGGGTTAGGTCATATGCTTTCAGTTTTCATTAGGATCGGATCGGGTTTGGGTTTGGGTCAGATTCAGTTTTCAATCGGTTTGGTTCGGTTTTGGGTCACTAAATTCGGGTTGATTCAGGTTTCGGTTAACATTCGGGTCGAGTTAAATCCGTTCGGGTTTAAATCAGATCGGTCAAAATCAGATATGGGTCAAATCGGGTCGATCTTGACTGGGTCGTTTTAGTTCGGTCTGGGTAAATTCGGGTTTCGGTACAAAGTTGGGTTTACACAATCGGATCTAATCGAGTTCGGGGTTTTCGGGTCGGGTTATCGGTCATGGGCCATATTTGTCAAGACAATTGCACCATCAAGAATACGAGAAACAAGTTGGAGGACATGAGGTCCACATGTAAATGCTTACCATTTCACTCAAATGACAAATGACTCCTTGTCGGAGGTTGGGTCCTGTCTTGATAATTTCTCTATACAGTGAAATCTGCAATCTACAATTTGAGATTCACTAGTGGGAAGCCAATGTTATGGATGTCAAAGTCAACTGGACAAAACCATGAAATATTCAGTTTTTCTTTGAAACTTAGACAATGTAAGTTGTTCTTTCAAAAAGAAAAGAAAATGGTAGGTGGAAAATATTTTGATAGTTCACATTAGCAAGTAGTTGTCATCGGCAATTTTCAAAATAAAGATTATTATTTTTAAAAAAGAAGGTTATAAAGCAAATAAGCAGATTATGGATAAATAAAGTTTTAAACTTTTTTTAAGTTTGATACATTGAAACAATAGTTCACATTCAAACTAAGCGTTTATCCGCATTGAAACACTAATTTATGAATGATAAGATATAGTGCAACGACACAAACACTAATATTTCAGCAACGTGGTCATTGGAACTAGTCACTACTACAATATACTTATATCACATATTGTGAACTTTCCTTGAGACCAAGAGTATTGGAGATTTGACTATAAGTTTTAAATGACAAGCCTTAATAAGGGCACAACAGTATTATACAACCATAACATGTGTCATCAGTATTATACAACCATAACATCATACAACTAGTTTTGATGGTGAATGGAAAACATTGAGCTTTACAACTAGAAAAATTTAAGCTATTGAAATCATTGTCATAAGGTAAACATAAACAATCTTATGGCATATTAGATCTGATATTTGAAGTTTGTAACATTAAATTGTAATGATTGCAAAAAATTTGTAGACCACACATAAGAGCAATCTCACTAATCACATAGTTAAAGAAAGAATGAAGTCATCTTTGGCTGCTCAGTGGGACGTGGTCTGGTAGTCTAGCATATTTGATGTAAGTGTTTGGCAAAAAAACAGTTTATTCATGAAGAAAAAAAATAGAAATTCCAAGTGGTGTCACATCATTGAGACAAACATAATATATAATATATTATATTTTTTTTTCCGTTTTTTTCAAAATGAAAAATAATACGATGTAACAACAGATATAAAGAATCACACACAAAAATAAGCGCACAAGGACACACCACACACTCAAGATTACACCACCACTTTGTTTTGAATGATCAAATAATTGTCGATTGTAATCATAAAAATTATTAATTGTTTGTAAACTATTGCACAACACTCAATTCTGAGCAGAAAGAAGAACTCTTCAATTTTTGTGAGATACTATGATTTCCCCATTAATCATACTATCTAACAACATGTGTCTATATGCCCATGGAGTGCTTGAATGCAGATGAACAAAGTCATCCCAGATGACCAGTTGACCACACTCGGGTACACCAATTTATTTTCGAATTGCTCATATCTAATTCTCAAATTTTTCTTCCTAAAAAATCAAGTAATCAATAAAATAATGAATAATTTGTTTATTATATGTTTATTGCAGCAAATTTGGGCACATGGAGGAAAAATGCCGAATCAAATATCCTTCCATACTGTTGAGTGATCAAAACAGGATAAGTGTTGTTCTTATAGATAAGAATGGTGGGAATATTTCTGGTATTTGAGTGGGAGAACCACCTACTAGTGGATAGAATAGTTGTATGGAATGTGATAGGGCTCAATTGGCCTTCTAAGCAACACAAAATAAGGCTTTTTAGCCATAGGGATAAAGTAGGGTTACTATGATTGTTAGAAACAAAAATAAAAGGAAATATTGTTGAGAAAGTTGCACAAAACATAATGCCAGGTTGGAAATATCACATTGAGCAATTGCTGATTTGTTTTGTTCTGAAGGAAGGTTCTCAGTTTTGCATAGCTTAGTGATCCATAAGGGTATCAAGAACAAAGGAGAATTGTTGTGATTTAGTCATTCAACAAACAAGATGTAAGAGATGCATTATCGGATGATCTCAAAGGTATCTCTTTTTCATTGTAATATCCATGGCTAATCTCTTTTTTTTTAATAATCGTTTGTTTACTAAGAACACAATAGGAGGGGGTCCTATCACATGGAGAGAAATCGAGCCAATGAAATACTGTATTGAAGATTGTGAAGTGGTTGAAATGAAATACATTTCTGCCCACCAAATATCAAGTTCAACCCCTATCCCCCTTGCCCGCCCCACAAATACCCGCATACAAGCAAGCCAACAACAACATTTCTTACGCTGGGTGCCATGGCATAAAAATTGTTTAGTAATTATATCAAGATTAATTTCTATTTGTAAAGAATAAAAAAGTTAGGAATTTACGTATTTTTTTAAAATTTTTATAAAGGAAAAAAAGATGTTTACCAAATTATTAGGATGAGACTTAAATATTAAATCTTTGAGTAAATTATGTTAAAAGTGGTCTTTATTTATACCACACGAAAAGTTAGGAATTTATGTAAATTTTTTATTTATTGAATTTATTTTATGGGAGAAAAGAGCTTTTTTTTTTCTCCGAAAACTTCACGCAATGTGACACGCACGTGCTACATGCGGCGTGGGACGTGCCATGGCCACACGGCGCACTTCCCACGTGTCACGTGGCTTTGGGCCCCCGCTTCCTTCAAAAATGTTGAGGGCGCGGAGAAACTCACCAATTTTAAAAAAAATTAGGCCATACTGTATTATATTGTATTTATCTATTTTTTTTTATGTTACCCTATCCCGAAAACAATTGATGTTAATGCTCTAACGAGGATCTTGTAGTACTATTATAATAAAGGTGACATTGACTTTTGCGGCGTATCAGATCTGAGGTTTGATGTCATGTTTTGCATGATGTAATTGTACTAGTTTCACAACCGATAAAGACCACTTATCATATTCAATATCACTAATTACACAGTTAAACAAAGAAAGAAGTCATGTTATGGTGTTGAGACCGTGGCAATGACCTGCTAAATGTAAAGTGCATTTTAGTTATATACTCAAACATTTTTCATTAATTGCATATTCAATATATCTATTTATCAAAACAAAAAAAAAGTTTAAGAAGTTTCTTAAAATGAGTAGACAATGAAAACAGTTAATGCTCTACTTTTTTCTTCAAAAATACAGGTCAATTTTATTTCATACCCCTCCCCCAAAATTCCAACTGACCATCTCAAACATCAGATATGTGGTGGTCTCTTATACTATCCTCTATAAAGATTAGTCGCACCACCATATAGACAATTGTACCTCTCTTGGCCTTTTTGTCTATGTCACTAAGCCAACAAATATTAGTGGATTATTACAATGTGTTCGAAGTTATTAGAAGTTCATGATAGCAGTCTATTATATTAGTTCTTACCACTATGATTATATTAAAGAATGAGAGGTGGTCTAAATCACCAATCAAATGTTGTGTATTTTTGAAGTAATTTTGAAGTTAAATTCCTAACACTTTAATTCTAGATAACTAATACATATCCTTGTATTATTAATTTTGTCTGTTACAATAAATTAGACAAATAACACTATAAATCTTTTTAAGTATTGTTCTTCAATTACAATAAGGACTACCTTAATTTAATGTTTTCTATCAAAGTAATTAATCACCAAATTTTCCATTGAAAAATAAGAATTGAAAGAAAGGGAAACAGATTAGTCTTTTAGTTTAATGTACCTCTTATGCTTTCTGATACTAGTCTACAGAAGAACAATATTAGGGTGTGCATCCACCTACCTCTGCCCAAGTACTTCCCACCATGAAAGTTTATTAGGAATGTTGAATCACAACGTGTTGACAGACCCATCATAGAATGCCATACTTTTTCTAGTGCGAAGAACCTCATCATGAACCAAATTTGCATTCATCCGAGAAAAATTGGCCATATCATTGGCAGTTCGTGGAACAAATTGAAGTTCATAATCCTCCTTCGATGAGAGTTCTTTTAAGATAGACCTACGTTAATTTAATTTATTAGAAAATAAACCAAAAAAGTAGATAATTTGTTTATATTTCTCTACTAATGCCTTAAAAACATAATGTACATTCAAAACAACTATGTTTTGAAGTTCAAATCAACAAATTCTTCTAATTGGTAACAACATTTTCTTGAATTACTCTTTTTTCTTATTATAGGATGAGATTCCTTAGTCATGCAATCCTCTCCTTCTACCTAATACAATGTAGTTGCCAAAAGAATTTTTAAATTTTGAAAAACACGGAAACTTGTGTACTCCAATTTTATGTGAGACGGGTTCATTAATGACTAAAAAGTATTGATTAATGACTCTTTTTTGGTCATTAGTGACCCAACTCATATATGAAGAGCATACAAAATTTATCCATTGAGAAATTTGTACGAAATTAGAAGAATGGAAGCGCAAATTTAATGCTAGAATAAAGTATAAACTTATGAGAAATTTGTTTAGCAAGGTTGTAGGAATCCGTAATAATCAACTTTGGTAGGGTACTTTAGTCCATAATATTCAACTTTGGCAGCATATTTTGTGGAAAAATCAATTTTGAGTACACTAGCAACAAGGTTGAGCTTGCCTATTTCCATTTTTGTCATATGAATGAATAAATCTAAACGTAGGATTGAACAACAAATTTAGAAGATCACACACAAAATTGACTGTACAAACTATAAAGCACATAGTACATACTCAAAATTACACCACCACACACTTCTATGTGATTGCTTAGATTGAACCATTGTTAATTGTAATAATTTAAATTGTTATTTGTTTGTAAACTACTTATCTTTTAATCTATTAATTCTTTTATTTAGCGGGAGCTTTTTTGAATCCTAACTTTTTCTTATTTCTTCAAAAGTTGTTATTCTATGTAGGGCTCATAGGAAGTGAGTGAATTTATACTATGACAGATTATTTTACTGGTTTTCTATATTGGCCGGTGGATTAGTTGTGTTTGCCAACTTTTCCTTCTCCCTCGATTGTAAAGATTCGGTGGATATATTAACCGGCTCGGCTTATGTTCATCCCGATTACGAAATTCTGAAGGGGTATGTTCATTACGACTATGAAATAGGCAATTCAAAGGTAAAGTCATGGAATTGAGTGTGATTAGCCAAGATAACTTTGCTGATTTATATTCAAATTCTCTTTTATCATACAAACACAAGTTGTTAGACAATAAAATCAATGACCTAAGTGTGATCTGTCGGGAAGATCTCCTTCCTCTTATGCATGGAAAATTCAAAAACTAGTCATCTATTCCTTTTCATTTTCCAAAATTTATAATTTGTAATATTATAA
>ONZK01003004.1:8597-19581 GCA_900322385.1 Pharnaceum exiguum
CCCCCCCCCCCCCCCAAAAAAAAAAAAAGATCAAATTCTGTTATAGCAGAGTTTAACAGCAAGATTTCATGTAAATTCGGATTTAGACGATTGCCTTACCAAAGGCCACAAAAGAATCTTGCAGATGAGTTGAAGTTGGAGTCAAGCTGAACAAGAGCAAGTGTGTTCTGTGTGGTACAAGCTTGGGGGATATGGAACACCTATTTTTGGGTTTTGGGTTTGCACAAGTATTTTACAGTGGGTGTAATAGCATACTACAGGTCAGAGATTGCCCAGTGTGTGCAGACATTTTAACATTAACAAAAAGGCGAGAAAAAAAGGAAGTTCTAAAGGAAGGTATTGCACCAGTTGTCTTTCATCTTATTGGTTGGAGCAGAAAGTAATTATATTGGAGCAAGCAATACAATTGAGGGACAGAGATAAGTAGAATTTGGGGGTGAAATTGGGTGGCTGGTATAGCTTTGGTTTTGAAAAATGACATAAGCTATCGGTATAGCTATAGTTTCGCACATGACAAAAGGTATGGGTATATCAAAGGTATAGCATGGCTGGTATAGCTTTGGTTTCGTAACATCTCTACTTTGTAACTTTTTTTGACGTGAAAAACTGCCTGATCTTTTCATATTAATCATAATTAAATAAAAAAGCATCCCACAAATGAAGACTAGTCCAGAAGCAAAACAAATATGTGGTGTTATTTATCCAAATCATTAACTACACAAAAAAGGGAAAAAAAAAACATAAAGCAACTAAGAATGAGGTATACACTATCCTTCTTTTGAACATCCATACACAAAGTACAGCCTACAGGCATCCTCTTCCCTGATTCAGTATGCTACCAACACTACTGTTAAACAACAGACCTGACAATCCCCACGAACTATAGGATCCATAACAGATATATATACACAATGAGAGGAGATCACACACTGACTTAGATTAGAGATGTGATTACATACCATCCACCGAATATCATCTGCCACTAAGTGTGTGGACGGAACAGTTCTCCTAAACATATATGCGCCTATCTCACGGTCATCTTCCATAACCTTCACACACGAAATTGTTGCCATAATGAGACTACAATTTAAAAAGGAAGAGACAAATTCAGTAAAGAAAATCCCGTACCTGAGTTTGGCGCCCTATGTAACGATGGGATACACAACCAATTTGGAAATAGGGCCTATATGCCACCAAGTCAGCAATTGTGGAAATGTTGTTGAGTTTTGACATCTCCTTTCTACCATGATAAGTCGATAATAAGCTAAAACGGACACTCTGCAGAAACTTCTCAGCAAGCTCCCCAGGTTCGGCAACCACAAATACATCATTCTGCCAGCTGCAAAGATATGCATTACACGGGTGTTAAGCTCTATTAAAAAGTGGCTCGCATGAAAAGATATGACCACTATCCTCCCATGCAAAGCCATTGTAGGGATGATGGTTTAGCATGGAAAGCTGAAAAAGAAAAGATTTAAACCTTAAAATAGCACCAGTTGAATCACTTTGCAGAGCTAAATGTACAATGCCCACTTGAGGAGAATTCTGCAGTTTATGAAACAACGATTTCACTGGTACAGAGAGCTGTCTGGGTCCTGACGGAGATTTTGGTGGCGAAGAACTTGATTTCCCTGGTTGATGGCCATCCAAGCTTAGAGGAGGGACTAGATCAATTCTACCAAGTCTCTGAGCAACATCTGGACTATACAACAGTGGACTAGATGGAAAGCTTCCAGTAAACAGTGGTGAAGCAAATGGTGATGTGAACGAGGTACCAGACACAGCCTTTGGGGAGTTCCAAACTCCTGCCACATTGGACAATCTTATCCCATTATGTGAGCAAAATGTTTCTAGTGACCTTGCATGATGCACAACTCTTCCAGAATCAGGACTATTAGAAGCCTCAATAAGAAGAACATTACGCCTCCATCCCAGGGAAGGGCTACTTTCGTCTGATTGGGGAAACAAATGGCGGAAGATAAATGAGCACATTGAATGATCAATTTTGAAAACTTCTACGTAAAAAAATCTGAAAAAAATAACAATACAGCAGCACGATAAAAATTTGAAAGCAAGTACCATTCGCTGACTTTGGCTTAGACAAGTGCTGCAATTTTGAAGAATCCAACCATCTCTCATCCTGTTGAAACGGCAATACTAACTTCTCACAAACACTTCTGAAGGCATCAGAGTTCTTTTGAATGTACTCCTCTGCGGCAGTCTCCAGCCTCAGCCAGCCAGCTGGGTCCGTTTCATCAAGGTCCATGTCACAACGCTCATCAACTTACAGAAGCAGATAATGAAAAAGTTAGAGAACTTTTCAATCACTAAAGACAAGAGGTTAACAAAAAATTTCACAGAAACCATAACAGAATGAGAAGAGTAGGAAAAGCAAGAAGGTTGAATTTCTAACCAGGATTAAATCGGAAATACTGCATATCTGGAAGCATAGGTAAGAGTGTACTTAAAGCCTCTTCTACCCTCTCCACTGAACATGCACTTTCAATCAACACTGGCACAGTATCCCAGATAAGCCACCCCCCCTTTCGAACCTACAGAAAATAGAGAAAAAGATTAATCTCTATGTTTATCTCCACACTCTTTTCTATTCTGGTCGGTTCATTTTCCTTCCTCTTAAATGGCACATTGTAATTTATGTAAAGTAAATCAGTAATAACTACACGCTAGCAGTTTCAAGTTATTCTCAGAGGTAGTTAACAACCTTAGTAGGAACAGAACCACATCCGATCGAAACCAGACAATCAATTTTGGTGTCTGGCCACAAAAGCTGAGCTTCCCGTATAGCAAAAATTGTAGGGTTATTTGCTACAATTGCACCATCTTGCCACTTGTTGACATCTGTGGCAGAACAGCAAAACCAGATCAAAACCAAGGATGATAAGATAAAAAATAAAGCCCGAAGCATACCAAAAAAGAAATAAAAGAAATAAAAAAGAGTTGGTGCACCCAAAAAGAAAAAAGTACGCAAAAGAATTTGATATATTACCGTCTGAAAAATCATCAAGATAATACGGAGCAGCAGATGATGCTCTAATGGCTTCCCAAACCTCATGTTTACAACTCCCAATGAAAGCACTACGTCTGTAACCAACCTGTGCACTAGTATCAGCTCCATCTGACATGCTGATTGCTGAACCTTCAGAAGTAGAAAGATACATCTCTGGGGTCCCAGCTGGATACTGATTAACAAAATAATAAAGGATTACAACACAAAACAAAAACCGTACTAGTCATGGGTAACATAAACACAAAGGCAGAGATAAACTAAATTAAACAATTTCAATTCATAGAATGTGTAATATCTTGTCAAAACAATAAGAGGGAGAGGATGAAAGAAGATGTTATTCACCTGGTAGTTTCGAAATACAAAAGGTTGTGCAGGAATCACACTAACAAGGGTTGATACAACAAAAACTTTAGGCAACCCTTTTGCAGCGGAATCTATCAACAAGTTTCCATCTTCGTCTGCACACATCTCTTTCAGCAATCTCTCAAACTGTTCTGCACTGTGCTGCAAGGAAAAAGTGATTATATCCTTGCCCAGTAAAAGATTAAGGCCTAAAGCTAAACGATTACAAAGACATCACAGTGCATACTTTTGCGCCATGTACCGCTACTCTGAATCTCTGAGATGAGCTTTTATAGAGTTGATCCAACTTCTCCCTCCAAGTTGCTGCCTCACTGTCTTTCGTAACAGGTTCAGCAAAGACAAGTTTACCTGAAAAGCATGTTGGCGAAACTCATCATTCGAAAACCAATCACAGATTGGATTAAATAAAACAATGTATGTAAGCACAAGCACTTACCGAGCTTCTTATATATTTCCTCACACTGTTCCAATGTCATTGACTTGATCCCTAATGCAACTGCCAGCATGCCACCAGTTGATGTACCACATATAAGGTCAAACATCTCATGTATTTGTTTTCCAGTGCCTTTCTCTATTTCTTTCAGGATTTTTACAGTTGCCAAACCCTTCATTCCACCTCCATCCATTGAAAGAATCCGGAGACCTTGCCTAGGAACTGGTCTCCCTCGAATAGCACGACGTAGGATCTCGTTTTCTCCTGCATGAAAAAAATAATGAGATAAGAAGTCCAGTCCAATTGCTTCTTACAAAAAGAAGGAAAAAGAGAACACCCTGAAACATACCAAGGATTGCCAATGCTCGAGCTGCAGCTCTGTTCACCCTTATCTCAGCCGTGGATGTCAAGCGCATAAGAAGTTCCCGCAAACTTTCAGAAGTAACCAGCTTTTGTCGGATTTCCAAACAAAAAGCCAAATTCCCAATGGCCAATAAAGACAACCTTTGAACCTAAGAGTGTGAATTGTAAATGCTGTTTGCAACAAATTCAGAGAACTACCTTGAAAAGCAAAATTCATGAGAAGTACCTCACAGTTCTTATGCGCACACAATAGTTTCAATGATTTCAGTACATCCTTGGATAGCATCTTCTGAGCCACCACACCAGATGCAAGAGCAAGGTGCTCAACAACTTGTAGCACAGAAATTAGTTCCTCCTCAACAGCAGATCTCAGAACTGTTTCGATGGGTTTCATTATGTCACATTTCATCAATAGCATTGCAACAGAGACATCTGAGGCAAGGGACGACAGAGCACAGCTTGCTTGTTCTACCTAGCAGAAGGACATTAATTTAGTCACTGCCAAAGTGAACTAATAGCATACATGAGATAACCATCGACTGACATACCACATGACGGTTGTCACTGCTAATCATACTAATAAGCTGGCGGACTGCATTCTCGTCTTTCCCTACAAAGACACGGTTTTCCTTGTCTTGCATGATCTTAGCCAGTGCAGATGCTAGTAGCGGGTGATGGCAAGAAGAGAAACGAAATATCAGAGAGAAGAATGCACTGAGCTTGTGTCTAGATGCACCAAAATAGGACGTAGCCTCTGTCTGTAATTACCACGATAACAGAAAAAGAACAAAATTAGATGTGTCCAAGAGCCAAAAAGACAAATACAAGCATGATGTGAATATCAGAGCTGTCTCATACAGTACCTCTATCTGCACATTCACCGATCTCAACTTTTCGTCAGCCACAATTTTGATGTTAGCAAGAGACAGATGCCGAAGTTTTTGCAGTGGCAAAATCTCAGGAAGAAATTCAAGCGGATTACCAAACAACTTTAACACACGTAACTCAGCCATAGCCCTGCAATAAACTGAAAACCAGCATTAGACAAAGAAAAAGTATTCTTGCTTCCTTATCTTTTAACTACGAGCATGAGAGTGATTTGTAAATAGCAGATGTCAGTAACTAGTGTAACGACCTGAAATCCAATAATGGCCGGATCAGCTTGTTGTGTTCCAGCGAGAGCTCCACCAGTCCAACACACTGTCTCAGTTCCACTGCTTTCAGAGTTAATGATATCAGGACAGTGAGCTAGAAAAAACACTGCTGAACTATCTTACTTCGATGCATTAACCAATCACTAATTCAAAAGTAACCTACAGAGCGAATTAGCCTTACCTGGAACCGAAACAAGCAAGTTGTCATCAACTCTAAGAACTTTCAAGTTTTTGAGCTGACCAAGTTCAGGAGGTAAAACTGATAGCTTGTTGTTGTTAAGATATAGCCTCTCAAGCATTGGTAGTTGTGTCACTTCTACAGGTAACACCTGTAGATTGCAATGGGAAGTGCAATGAGTGCATAAAACATTTGACCACAAGATTAGATAATAGTATATAAAAGAAGAACAGGGCAATTGTAAAATGTCAATAAACTCAACCAGGTTACATAATTGATTTTTTTTATATCAAGGTTATATAATTGTTGATGGATATGGTTTTGGGAACTTTGATCTATCCCCAAATGGGCATTAGAAAAGAAAGTAAGAACAAAGAAATTGACAAGGTGCACAAAACTTTGGTCATAAACAAAATGTTTCCGAGCAGATAACTTCTTATAACATAATCCACAGTACTTATTCCCTTTCTCTCCTTATTCTTCCATTCTCTTTCTGTCTTTCTTCCACCCCACAAACCCTTCACAAACACATGCACACGTACACACACGTGCGCGCACTCACACACCTACATTTTCCGGTTTTGTTAGTACATGTCACTAGTAAAACAGTACACCAAAGGTTGGTACCTATGATCCAGTATCGACGCAACAGCCTCTCAAAGTTTCCAAAGGAACATTTGTTCTTCACTGTCACATAGAATGGGAGTCAGCTAAATTGTCATACCATTATGTCTAGGTCACACCAACCAATTCTAGGAAGCAGCATCACTTCAATGCAATCCTTCCACCACCACAATCATCAAAAACAATACTAACTAAGAATGCCAATGTAATCCCCTATCCAGTGAGATATGGGGGGTCAAGATGTGCGAAGTGGTACCCCTGTATCTACAAAGCAAAAGTTTTTTTCCTCAAGACACTTGAAGCACTTCATTGTAATATTTTCACCAGATATAGACAAACTCAAAAACATGAGATCAGCAAAGCGGTTGTTTCATATCCATTATAAAATCCAGAGACTTTTTTCAGATAACATGGGTATCTAAGCTTCGCCTAACCAATCCCATGGCCCTGAAGTTAACGACCGGTAAAACCTCCAGGGGCCCTGAGGAGACTCGAACTTGGGACCTCTGGAATAAAATCCATAGACTTTGCCTGACTAATCTCATTGGCAGGAAAGCCTCCAGTGGCAGTGAGTCTAATGGAGGCCAGAATGTGCCAGAAAGTGGTTCTTTTGCATGCTACTATTGAATTCCACTAGCTAAACCCAAGAAACCGGAAAAAAAAGACCTTCTGACAAAACCATTATCCCATTTAAATCATCTCTCAAATATTCAAATCATGAAACTGAGTGCTGCAAAATACGGAAAAGTTCTCAAGAGACAGACACCTGAGCAAAATACTATAGCATTCCCCGATAGCCTCACATGTGATACTACTACCAAAAAAAGCTGCCCCTTTGCGACTACTTATGCCTCAGAACCAGTTAACTCACTCAAGTAAGATCCTTTTTTTATCAGGCATTCGTCTAACACTCTAACCAAATACCCTCTTACTTCATCATGATATGAGTTGCCAGAATCCAGCAGTTCTTATTTTTGATGGCAACAAGACGGCAAACTAGTAACAACACATACACTACAAAACACCACCAAGAGAGGGAAAAAAGGAGAAGCAATAAAGCATCAAAATATCCAAATATTGCATAAATCATCACCATCAAATTGCACTCATTCGCTCCCCAAATCAACCCACAACCTATTTACCTAAATAATAGTAACAACTAACTAGAGTCAGTCATCACAGAAATGGGGCATCCAGGCCATATAACATCATAGTTCTTCCTTCAAATCAACCTAAACCAAACAAGGAAAAAATAGAGCAGCATACAATATTATCACCAAAAAGTCAAAAACTTTAAACCAGATGACTTGAAGCCCTGTTTGGCAAAATCTGTCATCTGCTCTTTTTTAGCACATCTTTGCATTTTCTCCCTCGCATCAATCTGTTAACTGCAATCTGCTTCTTCTATCCGCTAATTTCCCAAACAAGGTCAAGGTTACAAAACTTCCTGTTTTTAAATCACCATCAACTCAATCCAAAACAACCTAAATTCAGCCTAGTTCCTGTCTGTTCATTCATAACAATAGCAGAAAATCTCTACAAAAAACCCAAATTCTAGTAACTACTCACTCATTCATCATCACAATCCAAAAACTTCACTTAACACTCACAAACTCACAATTTAAAACCTTCACTTTTCAACAATGTAACCACAGCTCATTCATTCATCAATCATCATTGATTCCACTCAACTCAATTCATCACAATCTAAAATCCTTCACTTCACTTACAAAATAAAATAAAAAGACTTTAGAGAAGAAACTCATCACAATCTAAAAACTTCACTTACACTCGCAACGTAAAACCTTCACTTTTCTTTAAAACAAAAAACTCACTACACTCACAATGTAACCACATCTCATTAATCAATCATCATCTATTCAAATCAACTCAATTCATCGCTGTTGGGTCAAGCCCACAATTAATTAAAGTGGAATATTTTAGAAGTTGGTTTGAGAAGTTAACCGAAGGAAAAGAAGAATTTGTGTGAAGTGAATCTTGATGGTGGGTCCCACGTGTAGTTTTAGGAAAGTGAATTTGTGATGTAGTCGTGAGTTTTGCGGTAGAATTATGTGAGGGAATAAAAGAAGAGTCATGCGGTGATGAGGAGATTAGTATTAGGAAATAATAATATTAGGAAGAATATTATTATTTCTTAGTCCTAATTGAAGTAGGGTTTCTTTTGAGGAGCCTATATATATCGAGGTAGACACACAGAAGAAAGTGGCTTGGTCCCCGGGATCTAGGAAGAGGTCTCGTTAGAAGAGGGGTTTATAGCTTTGTCCCTAAAGAGCTACCGCGGGTTTAGAAGATGAAGTTTGAAGAAGAAGAAGAAGAAGAAGAAGAAGAAGAAGAAGAGGCTTTGGCCTAAGGGGGAGTATCTCCCCGTTGCAGTGAAGATGAAGATTGAAGGTGATGGTTTTGGGGCTTTCCCGTACATAAAGCCAAAGAGAGGTTTTAGAGCTTTCCCGTTCATAAAGCCAAGATCGGTTTTGGAGCTTTCCCGTTGATAAAGCTAAGGAAGATTATTGCAGTTATTAGCAGTTTGTGTTAGTAGTTATTAGTAGTTATTAGCAGTATTATTGTAGTTATTTGCAGTCATTAATAAAGAAGGTGTGGTGGTCCAAACCACCAGTCAATCTCGTGTGTGTTTGAAGTTATTATGAAGTTAAATTCCTAACAATCGCAATCTCTTCACTTCACTTAGAAAAGAAATAAAAGAAAAAATACTTTCACTACACTCACAATGTAACCACAACTAATTCATCATCAATTCATCACAATCTAACAACTTCACTTTATAAAAAAAGAAAGAAAGAAAAATCACTCACAGAAATGCCACAGGCAGAAAGGCAAAGCAAAGTGACACTATTCCAATGATCACCCAAACTCTTATTAACATTGCTAGTACTACCATTACTCAACCCCCCAACTTCTCCACCCTCCTTCTCAACCACCTCCTCTTTCTCTTTCTCTTTCCCCTTCCCCCCACCACCGCCGGCTCTCATCAACCTGGTCAACACTCCCATCCCATCACTCACTTGCCCAGACCCGGCCGCCTTCCCCATCCTCACTCCCTTCATCTCCTCTTTCCTCCTCACCACTCTCATCTCCACTCTCACCCCTCCTCCTCCCTTACTCCCCTCTCTCTCCTCTCTCTCTTCACTCATCTCCACCGCCACACTGTCCACCGGCGGAGGATACGACACCATCAGCTTCGATTGCAACCGTAACGCCACTTGGTCCTCGTCGTCCCCCGCTGTCCACTCCATTTCCACCACCTTCCTTCCATCGCCCCCCTCGCTTTCCCCTTCTCTATCCCTCTCTCTCTCCTCATTGGGAGATGTGGGGGTAGTAGTGGATGAAGAAGAAGAGGGGCTTTCTTTTTCTTTTTCATTTTCTTTTTCCGATGACGGTAACGGTGATGATGGTGAGAGTGATGAGGTGTCGCCGTTAGTGTTAACGTTAACGTCGCCGTTAGTGTTTTCGATGGTTTCGTCGCCGAAGTGGAGAGTTAGATGGAAGACCTCTGAGGGTCTTTTCCATCCTAATCCCCACGACATTTTCCTTTTTCTTTTTTTCTTTTCTTTTTCTTTTGATCAAATCAGTCGATCAAATGAATGAATGAATGCATGAATGAATGTGTAATGCTTTCTCTCTCTTTTTGTTTTGTTGGTTTTGTTTTTGTTTTTGTTTTTATTTGTTTTGAGTGTGGTGTTAGTTTTGTTTTGTTTTGGTGGAAAGAATGGTGAATGAATGGGAAGTGGTGATCTTGTTCTGAACTTGTTTTGTTTTTGTTTTGGTTTTGGTTTTGGTTTTGATGATACGAGTACAGTATTTAATTTTGATTAGAAAGGAAGAAAGGGGAAGGAAAAGGGGGGATAAAACGACGACGTTTTTTGAATTTACAACAAAGTCAGTGCCTGGCTGCGCTTTTTTTGTTTCGGCTAATGATTTTTCTAGTATACACGTAAAATACATACAGCAGCAACAGCCAACAGCATTTTTAGCTTCTTCTCAATTCTTTCTTTTTCCCTTTTTGTTTTTTTTTTAAATTGAAAAAATTGTGTAAACGTGTTTTGTCTATGACACGGTTTACCAATGACTATGAAAGGGTCATTTAAGAGACAGGTTCACACATTTTGTGTTTTATTTATTGAGTTTGAGAAAAACAATGATAAACCGTTATCAAAGAATCAAAATCTTAATAAATCAATAAATGCTACATGAATTCAACACTACGGTTGAAATTGTAATTGCAATTGGACTGATACAGATGTTCAACGTGATCATTTCAACACCACATTAATGAAAACCTCTACAACAATGACAATGCGCAATTAATCATGAAGAAATTGAACTTCCAACCCCATGGTATCATGTCAATTAGCTCAGTGACTAAAAAAAGGCTTGTCAACTTGATTATTAGAATTTACCTTTAACAGATTCAGGCCTTAAGTTCTTATTGAAAAATATATAGTCCTTGTCACAAAAAACAAGGACCATAAGGCTTTTGACAAGGACAAATACCAACCTTTGCATTTGTCCTAGTTTTAAGGAGGACCCTTGATTGACTTGTATTTATGATTTTAATTTATCTTTTTTTTTAATTCCAAATAAAAATCAAAAAAGATATGAAAAATATTTTTTTTTCGAAAATTATTATTTTTAATATATACCCAGTTCGTGTTTGGGTGTAAGTTAACTTAGAAACCCGATACTTTTGTACTGACTAATTAATGCATTTGTCAGTACAAAATGTTTGAGTTATGAGCGCAGTTGTTTTTTTTTTGTCGTAACTAATTGTTTATTTTGTCGGTACAAAAACGGTACAAATTACT
>ONZK01003006.1:33341-44037 GCA_900322385.1 Pharnaceum exiguum
TAAGGAATAATCTTTGGAAGAAGGAAGTTTTTGCTACGGATATATTCAGACAATGTTCGGTAAAATGGTGGTATAGTTTACATACGACATCAAATGAAGCTGATTCATAGACTGTTGGAAAGCTACTGAAAAGATCTACAACTTTCGTGTTGATGACAAAGTCAAATTAGCATCAGAAGAGGTCCGAAATTTCTCGAGAACATGAAAATCAGTTCCAGCCACACCTTGCGGCTCATAGCCGCAAGGTGCGGCTTCAGTGTTTGAGCGTCTGGTTGAGCCGCACCTCGCGGCTCTCCAGCCGCAAGGTGCGGCTCTCTGCGGGCGAGTTCTCTTTTTTCCGGATTTTATTATTTCTTTTAGTTATTTTTTATTAATTATTGGGCAACTTAGTAAACCTTATATATGGGTTTTGCCTCCTAGTTCATTGGGAATCACTTATATTTTATTAATTTTACAAAAACTCTCTAGAAATATTATGGAGAACTAATCTCCCTCTCTTGGTTGATTAGTTGAAGCAATTGAATTCTACAAACTGTGAGATTGATCTTCTCTCTTTCTACTCTTGAATATTAATTGCTCTCTTTCTATTATTTTATGATTATCACTTATTTTCTCTAGGGTGTACAATTAGGTGAATATTTGTGTTGATTAATTGCTAGAATTGATATTGAATCCGTAATTGTTCAATCCCTCTTTTCCAAGTAGCAACTATGGTTTATTAATGCATGCTTTTCATGGTTAGTAATTCATAGGGAGAGTAATTACATTGATTGAATACTACCCGCTTGTGTTAGTATAATCTTTCTTTATTGATATTTCTCTAGTTTGATTATTGCTGCTGTTAGATTAAATTCAAACGCTTGTTTTGGGTTGTTTAACAGTTAGGGTTATATATGAACGCTTTTCGTTATATATAGCTAAAACCTAAGGAGAAATAGAAATTTAGTTTCCACAATAAGGTATTCAAGAGGAGCAGTTAGAAGTAATTTCTATGATCAGTTGTTAATTCAGTAGTGGATATTAATTTGACCAAGACCTCATTCCCACTTGTTTTCACTCATCATTTAACGAATCTACATTAGTTTAGTTAGCTTTAGGTGATTTCCCAAACTGAAAATCCCCCATAACTGTTTACATTTACACGCATTAGAAGTCCCCTTTCCTCGTGGATACGAACTCTACTTCCCTATCTGCTGTTATTAGTATTAGGAAGTAAGAATTAATTTGGGACGCCTCGACAAGAGCTTCACCAATAATTGTCCTTGTCTATGCCCTATAATCCTATGATTTTTGAGACAAGGATAGGATATTCCCTTTCAATTATAGAGTCAATTCTGTTTGATTTTGGGTCTCCCCAAGTTTCTATCAGTTAACACAGGCATGAGCCCAGGTTGTAACTTGCAAGTGACTTACTTACAATATCTCCAGCATGTTATTATGGAGGCCCTTTATCATTTTGACCTAGTTCTAAATTTCCCATTGAAAGCTATCGAGAGTATATTTGAAAAACCTTGGATATGTCAAGGTTTCATGGAGATTTATTTACCTTTCACCGTATTTGTAAGGAGGTCATTGAATTAAATACTTCAATACAAATTGGAAAGCCTCGGAGGATGAGGAATTTTATAAGGTCAAGTTTATCACTACAGTTTTAATAGATTTCAGTGGAGTTGCAATCGCAGTTGCATGCATAATCCTGATGCAAATTCGATTCCCTCATTTATTAAATGTTGATTTTTTATTTTATTTTATTTTATTTCTTCTCAAAATTATAGCAATAGAATGTTTTTTAAAAAATAAAATATTTGGAAATTGGATGAAATAATAAATGTGCACAAGTTTAAACGAGTTTGTAACAAAGTTGTGAGAAAATGTGGAAGCGAGTTACAAGTGGAGTATAAGTGGAGTATAACTGTATAAGCTGAGATGACATGCATAAAAATTTATCTATTGTTGCAAATAAGTCGTAGGTATAAATTTGTCCTAAGATATTAGTACATCATTGAGCCAGCTAAATAAGTTGAGCGTAGTAAAACTTAGTTTTAATGAAAGTAATAAAAACATAGAAAAGTATATATATTTTTTTTGAGAGGACATAGAAAAGTATATACCAATACTTTCATGGTAAACTAAAATGGAAATAAACTAAGTTAATGGACTAGAATTCTACTTGTAAAAAGGAAATAAACCATTTTGGCTACATGATCTATAACATTATACCAAATCGGGATCTAATTTATTTCATAATTCAACAAGGAAACTGTATTTTCTTTTCCATTGTACCAAAGTGGGTACCTCCTCTAATGCCGTCATATTTTTCTTCAACAGTGATGATCTGTCAAACTCTAATTGGTTAGGAATGAGACTAGGTTGTAAATATACTATTGTGGGTAACTGACGTATATCATAACACCAAACCGGGGTCCAATTTATTCAACATGTCAATATGGGTACTTTTTTTTAACATCGTAACAAAGTGGGTACCTCCTCTAACGTCGTCACATTTTTCTATTAGTAGTGCACTAGTGCTTACTGTCGAACTCTAATTGGTTATGTAACACTCTCCCTTTGCGGCGAGGGTCATCATACAGTCTTACTTTTGGGATTTATCCCATAGACCACCACATGTTCTTTAAGCACACTTTGTCCTAAGTCACCCGCACCCCGGGAATGACTGCCTAGGAGGTCAGCCCGCATCCTAACACTACTTCAAAGCTAGCACACTTAACTTTTCCGAAGATTTTAGAGATGAGCTTCCTCAAATGAAGGTGCATCTAGATGATATAGATAGTTTAATCAATCCTCTTAAATGGTTCAAATTTTATGGGGTATTACTCTTTAGGAATGGATGTTATAACTATAAATCAAATTTTATGGGGTATTATTTTCGTTTTAGATTGATCAGACGGTCTTAGATCCCTTCCCTATAAATCAATCAATAAATGAACACGTACTTGAACCAAAAAAGAAACTATGGTATAGGCACGTAGCCCAACTGTCTCTCTAAAAATAAAATAAAATAGAACAGGATAGAGCCGTGGTAGACATCAGATTATCAGACAATCATTCAAATTATCTGAAAATCATCTCAAGAGCCGTAGAGACCCGGTACAATCAATTTTTCCAGATGGAAGGTAAGTGGGATGACAAGATAGCTTGGAGTGTATTTCAACAAATCATGCAAGGGGTTTCCTACGTACACTCTAAAGGCATAACACATTGAGACTTGAATTGAAGTTGGATAACAATATTATCCAAGATTGCGACAAAGTGAAGATTAGAGACAAATGGGTGAATGATCAGAAGTGTCTCCTCTCGAGGCATTACTCTATACTTAGACACTATTGGTGTTTCTTATAATAGTAGGAAATGGTTGAGGTCCGAACGTTGTATATATTATATAAGATATAATATATTATGTGTGACGTAATATATAAAGTTGTGTAATTAAGCGGAAGCGCGTCCAAACATTAGTATGTGATATGCAAAAATTAGATGCAAAGGCGAAGCGATATGGAAATTAGAGCTTGGACGTGATGTAAAATCCAGCTCACGCTATTTGAGTGATTTCAAAGAGGGTGGAATTCTCGGTAATGGGATGTTTGGTTGTATTGTTAATGCAACACACAAATTGGATGGAAAAAGTTACACCATTAAGAAAGTAGCTATGGAGACTAGTGAGCTCACTTGATGAGTTGAAATTGTAAGTTCCTACGAGCATTTTATTTTTTGGCTTTTACATTAATTGGTCACATGTGCATGTTATTTAATGTCATTTATGATGCAGGGA
This sequence comes from Pharnaceum exiguum, assembly GCA_900322385.1. Taxonomy (NCBI): domain Eukaryota; kingdom Viridiplantae; phylum Streptophyta; class Magnoliopsida; order Caryophyllales; family Molluginaceae; genus Pharnaceum; species Pharnaceum exiguum. Next base: position 37,132 of record ONZK01003006.1, read on the forward strand.
GGTCATTGCTCTCTCTACTTTAGAGCATGAGAATATAGTGAGATACTACACCTCTAGGGTTAGAGCCCTTTGTGGAGGGTCTCTTTAATGATTTAAGTAATGCAATGGGTGCTTGTCTTTATATACAAATGGAGAATTGCACAAGTAATTTGAAGACTTTGATGGAGGATAAGTAGGATGACTAACTTGGAGTGTATTTCAACAAATTATGTAAAGGGTTTCTTACAAACACTCTAAAGGCATAAAGCATCGAGACTTGAAATTGGATGACATTTTTATCCAAGATTGCGACAAACTGAAGATCGGAGATGTTGTGAGGTTCGATTTGGGACTTGGGAACGTGAGCAGCACGTGATCAATAATTAAATGGACTTCGGGTGAGAGAAGTGGAACGGACAGATAATAAATGATGTTCGACTTTCCCGATCATCTGATTATAAATGATGTTCGACTTTCCCGATCGTCCTGCAAAACAGAGATGGTGAAACTAGCCCCGGGGCTTGCCGGGGAGAGCCCCTCCGATACTTAAGTCAGACGAGTGACAGGAAATCGTATATTCAGAGTGTAGTTTTAGGAGTGTATGTGAGCGTACCTTTTTTACTACTATGTTAAGCGATATAAAGGAGAAATGTTCCTGCCACTTTTGTTATGAGCGATGTGGGACAAACTTCCCACTTTTCTATAAAGGGCTAGTTATACGTCAACATTTGAGACAAATGGTGAAGATCAGAAGTGTCTCCGCTCGAGGCATTACTCTATACTTAGACACTATTGGTCTTTCTTATATTAGTAGGAAATGGTTGAGGTTCGAACATTGTATATATTATATCTTATATAATATATTATGTATAACTTAATATATAAAGTTGTGTAATTAAGCCGAAGCGCGTCCAAACATTACGCAATGATTTTTTTTTTGAATTGTGATTATAATTTATATTCTTCAATGATTCCACGGAAACGGTGCCAAAACTTGATAGAGGTTTTCTATAGTTTTTATTTAGATATATTAACCCTATAATACTTGCAAGTGCATAAGTTCGATGTTGTAGTAATAAGTATTAGGGTGTCGTACCAGATAGAGGAGTATAACCTAGGATGCACGGAAACAGGACACGGGAATCCGACTCGGGACACTCGGAAACGCGGATTCGTCAATTTCAAAACTAGATGACACGGCGGAGTAGGATAAGTTATTTATTTATTTAATAAATTAATATTTTTAAAAAATTTAATTTTATTGAAAAAAATGTAATAAGTGAATTGTCAAGGAAACTAGTCAAAGTACGTTGATCAATGATCTTGATTCAATACCGAACCATTGTTCCCATAAAAAAAATCATGGGCTAAGCGGAAAATAAAACTCAGTCCAACTCCCCAAGTCGATCTCCAAGGACTCCAACCCACAAAATTAAAAGTCTAATAAGAAAATGGCCAAACAAAATCACAGCCCTTGATTTCTCTAAGATAGGTAAAACATTTCAATCATTGCCTTTCTCTTTTCCATCCAGCCATATCGACTTTGGCTGCTACTGCTACTTCTTCTTCGTCTTCCCCCCTCCCCCCTCTCTCTCTCCCCTCTCAAGATCCAAACACAAGTTCCGACCCCAGATCTTTCACAACCCATTACGGCCGGAAATCGACGGCGACGAACGTGATTTGTGTCTGGCAGCGCTTGGAGTCGGTGTTGACAAGGTGGGTTGGTCTTGGAGAGAGAGAAGAGATGAGAGATATGGGATTAGAAGGGAGATTTAGGGTATCTGATTTTTTTTTAAAAAAAAAGGGGGCAAGACACGGCCAGGGTACTCAACACAGCCGTGTCCGAAACTTGTGCGCGTTTCCACAAGGTGGATTCGGCGTGTCCTGTCCCGTGGAAACGTGTCCTTCCACCCGGACACGTGTCCAGGCCGTGTCGGGCGCGTTTCCCGTGTCCGAGCGTTTCGGTTATGGGAACGCAGCCCTTGCACGCATGTCCGAGCATCGTAGAGTATAACTATTCTAACTAAACTACTAAAAATAAATAATTTTGAGAGTGCGTCGTTTAAAAATTGACTACTAAAAAATAAAACGGTGAACTGGATTAAAACTAATTATCTGAACTAAATTGAAACTGTGAGAAACAAATTGAAAAACTAACAGAGAAACGAGTCTAGGACTTTGAATCTACCACTAGCTTTGTGAAAACTAAATTATTTTGGGTTAGGGTTAACTGAACTCAATATGGGTGTGATTAAACTACTAACATAATTTATCCAATTTTAAGTATGAATTATTCTTTTTATACAATACCCATTTATAACTAGTACAAATTATTCAATAGCAAACATAATTGCACAAATATAAATATCAATCTAAATCTATTAATAGTGCTAAAAGGAAATTATATAAACTGATTTGAATTATCATAAAGAACTCAAATATGCAATCCCACAAAATCGATCAACCAAAAATAAATTAAACCATCACATAGGATATGGTTTCATCTTAATCTTAGAAATTGAATTAGCTAGACATAGAAAGAGCGAGTAGAAAACATCACAATGGGGAGGAAAGCAATGTCCTTGAACAAATATGAACCGGCTGATTGGCTTTAGTGTGTTGCTTGGTTTGGATCTCAGAGACCGTTTCGCTTACCTCTCGGTCAGTTCATGTACTCTAATGTCTGTGTGTGTGGTCTTCTATATTGCGGCTTCCGATCTCTCCTCGCTTTGTCCCCTTGTTTGGCTCTTTGCTGCGAGTGTATATATATGTTCGGTGTGTTACTTTGATGTCTTAGAAAGTGACCCATCTTTCCTTTTCTTACAAGTTGCTTCAACCAAGTTGAAAGTGGACAACATATTTATAAGATTAAAAGGTCAAATTCGAGATTTCGGATTCAGTAAAGTTTCATCCAAACAATCACTCCTCCAATGTATTGAAATTCCATTATATTGAATGGAAATATGATGCCTTATTATTTTAACAATTTTTTTCGTTTTTTAATTATTATTGAAGGAGTGTCAGCCAAAAGTTTCAGTAGACTCAGAAAACAAAAAAGAAAATAGCGTCTTAAATAAGAATTATAAACGTAGTATTTAGCAAACTACACAAAAACTAAAATTGTTTATAATTTTTGTATCTTATAATTTTGAAATTATGCTCGAGTCCTTTAACTCCCCGCTATCACTAGCTAGCTCGTAGACCTGTCAGTTCAGACAGGCGGGTCGAGCTTAAGTTCGGTTATTTTTGGGTCGGCTCATTTTGGGTCGCACTATTTTCTTGTTGGTGTTTGTTCATGTTGTTTCGGGTTCGGGTTGACCACTAGGTCAAGAATATATAGTATAAGAAAATAATAATTTGAATAAAAAAATTAAATAATAAAATTTATTTAAAAATATATAATAATAATATACTATTGCATAAAATATAGGATTACATTAACATGTACTTTTATATTTTCATGTTACTTTTCCGGTCGAGTTTGGGTTGACCCTAACCCTTACCCGGAAATTTACGGGTCAAATCGGGTTTTCGTGTCGAAAAATCCTCACCATGGCCTAGAAAAGCAGATGGGGTTTGGGTCGGGTCTTCGTGCCTGTGAAGTTTTGACAAGTCTACATGTATGGTATCTGTCCAAATTCAAACCGGACCGGAAATGGTTGTACAAGAAAGCAGAATCTATTAATTTGGTTTGATCACAAACCGGGTCTAAAATTTTCACGTCCAGTCTTGGTTTGACCGAAAAATTCAGGACCGGTCAAGTTAGATCTATCGGACCAATGTTTCATTTTTTTTCCTTTTTCGAGTTTAGCAATTTAGGCAAAGACAATTACAAACTAAGGAAAATTGATAATAAAAAGTCACTTATAGTCATCACACAACTAATATTCCATATTTCCATGTTAAATGACACATGGAGGTTAATAAGAGGAGAGAGAGAGAATGCAATATTAAAAGATCTCAATGGGTGAGCTTGAATTTTTATAATTAATGGCGGGGTTGAGTTTAGTGGAAGATTGTAAAATGGACATTTCATTACCAAAAACTTGTCCATGATGAAAATAGAAAAGGTAATATAAGACATCTTAAAAGGCAAATATGAAAGTTTATAAACAGAATGGGGATTTACCCTTGGTTGTTGTTGTTGTTGTTGTTGTTGTTGAGAGAATACATATTAGTATGTGATTCGAGCTCTATTTATGCAGAAATCAGATGCAAAATAACCGACGAAGTCCTATGGAAAGTAGAAGTTGGAACTTGGAAGTAATGCAAAATTTAACTCACGATATTTGACTGAATTCGAAAAGGGTGAAATCATCGGTGTTGGCAGGTTTGGTTGTGTGGCCAGTGCTACACACAAGTTAGATGGGGAGGAATACGCTATTAAAAAATAGAATTGAAGACTAATGAGGTCAGCTATGATGACTTGAAATTGTAAGATCATATTTCTTTTTTCTGGCTTTTAAATTAATTTTCTAACATGTGCATGTTAATGTCATCTTTGTCATGTAATAAAAACTAGTACGTATTGATGCAGGAAGGTCGTTCCACTCTCACGTTTAAAGCATGAGAAATTGAGAATATAATAAGATACTAGTACTCTTGAGTTGAGTCCTTTGTGGAGGGTATCTTTGAAGAGTTTAGGCATGGTATAGAAGACCGTAAATTGAAACTTCGAAGAGTATAAGTCAAGGCGATGGGTGCTTGTCTGTAATAGGACAGATTTGACGCGCGTCAGACCAAGCCAATGGGTGGACACCACTTGCCCCCATCTTATCTATAGTATATATTAAAAGAAGGATTGCTCAAACCATGTCCTCTCTCTTTGTCATGTATCATCTTTGTTGCCATTTGTCATCAAGCATTTATTACATCTATCTATAGTATATATTAAAAGAAGGATTGCTCAAACCATGTCCTCTCTCTTTGCCATGTGTCCTCTTTGTTGCCATTTGTCATCAAGCATTTATTACATGAAAATTAAAGAAAAAATTTCATTTAAAAGAAAAAAAAAATCTAACATTTTTGAACATTTTTTTCCAACTTCTATTAAATGACGTTGTGTTTTGTTGTCTATGATACTATAATTCAGTTTTTCCCAGTTTGAAGTCGGCTCAATTTTTTTCAGTTCAATTCGGTTCAGTTTTGTTCAGTTCAATTCGGTTTTGTTTTTTTCAATTCAATTTGGTTTAGTTTCAATTATAATGTAATGTCTTTTGTAAAAGAAAAAAAAATTAATACAATCGAATATTGGACACTCCACCATGATTTTTTTTTAAAATAGAGGGGGAAATAATAAGACCATCCAATTCTAAAGTTCTAGATGGTTATTTATCACAAAAATGAAAATCCATTAAATTTATTCGTCGAAAGTTAAAAACCAACTATCAAATTTATACCCCATCAAACTCTAAGCAAAATCAGAAATTTATACACCGTCAAAGAAGGGATGACAACTCCAAAGTAATACTCTACACTAGATTTGGCAAACTGGTTGGTTGGTCGCTAATTAAGAGTTCAGTAATCTCTTGTCCAAAGTTTGCATTAGTCATGCCATTTCCTCTTGCCATGTGGCATTTCTATAGCCATGTGGCATTCACAATAAAAAGACATCTTATTAAAAAGTAAAGTAAACAAGAAAATGTAACATTTATTAGCCAATTCTTTTCAACTTATATAACTGAGCTGAACAAAAAATAAATAAACTGAACTAAATTAAACTAAACTAAACCAAAATGTGTTGAAATGAAACTTTTAGTTAAATTTTTTTGACACTAGGGTGAGTTTTATTCGTCTATAATGGCACGAACCAAAACTAAACTGAAAAATAGTAAATTGAACTGAAAAATAATAAATTGAACTAAAAAATAATGAATGCAGTTAAAATTGTAACTAAAACTAAACTAAAGTGAAAAAAACGAATTGAACTTGAAAAACTGAATTGTAACTGTGTAGACGAACAAAACACAACATAAATATGATCTATACTAATGTTTTATTAAAGGAAGAATTGTTCTAACCACGACCTGCAATCCAAAAACAGGATTTTTTCAAAAGAAAGGGAAAAGATAGATCCTATAATCCTAGTGTTTTATATGATTATATATTACAATACATAAAGTCTATTAAGATTATTCGTCCAAAGTTCAAACGAACTTTCAAATATGCCCCGTCAAACTCTAAACAAAATGAAATTTTGATATATATACCGTCAAAAGTAGGAAAACTATGAAATAATGCTATTATTAGACTTGACAAATTGGTCAGTTGGTTTTACATTTTCAGATAGTATCAAATTCATTTTCGTTTTTTTACTCATATTTTTAATTGATATTTAGAAAAAATATCTTATTCAAAAGAAAAGGGAAAAATAATAATAAAAATGCCCAATATTCTATAGTGCTACGCTATAATGTAGCACAAAAATTAAATCCTTCAAACCCATTTGTCAATACTCCGCCTATAATTCTCGATTCCTTGGACAATTAGGACAGAATTCCCCAAAGAATCCTTGAGGAAGAAGTGAACCATACGCTTGCCTTTCTCCCGACACACATTATGCTCCTCCCATGACACAAATCCTTCGGTCTCTTCCGACATCCTCCTGGTACAAAGTACAAACAACTCTCACACATGACATGACTACCTAACAACATAATTTCAAAAGCCCTAACCAGTTAACCCAACTCCTCAGACCTTCAGCCAATCTAAAAACGCAAAACAGCATCACGACAACAACTGCGAGTTCTGAAGTGATACCAAAGCACTGTATACCGATACACACATATGTTGATAATAACTAGTGTTGGGAAGTTGGAGCTACTGTAGTGATAAAAGGTAGCAGCAGAGAGCCAAACATGAAAAGTAAACCCCATACAACAAACCAAACCAAAACTCAAAGTAGCACCCAACAAGCAAGGATCAAAC